>JAQIWG010001598.1:0-23707 GCA_034695025.1 Chamaedrilus cognettii | reverse complement strand
GCCATAATTTTGTCAAAATTGCTCGAATTGCTCTATAAATTTCCAAGTTGGTGTAGATATGGCTACAGTTGTTGTGTATAAAGTTTCAGACCAATCTGACAAGTTTTGACCGAGTTATGACAAGTTTAAAGTGTGGTCATTTTCATTGGGATATGGTGTATAATCCCTATAATATAATAATCCCTGTATCAATCCGCTATACTTGATTGTAATGTCCCAACCATTTAATCATTAAATAATTTATACTAGAATTCATAATTGCAATGATTGTTTACAATAAGAGTGCTTTTATTGTAAACGAAGCTCACTGACACAAAGCTTTGGCATTTCATTCGATATTTTAATATCAAAACCTTTCTGTCATTTTGAAGCAACGAAACAAAGCAAGAAATAAGCTGACACGAAACGAATATACACACAAAATGCCAACCTTTGAGAGGTGTAGAAGAACTATACACTTGGCAACACTGTTACAGTTTACTGCTTAAGTGTAAAATCTGCAGCCTATAAGCATTGACCTTCACAAACTAAACTGAAATCTTGAGTAACGCGTCGTGTTTTATGTATATTTGCTTAAGTTTAACACTACGATCTTTTGAAAAATAATAGGTTTGGCAAGAAAAATTTGATAGAAATGAATTATGGCAGTCCAGCTCTTACTCTGAGAAACTTACATTACGCCTTGCCGCAAAATGATATTGAACAACGGCCAGCAAAGCACAAAGCAACAACAGAACCGGACGATTACAACAAAAAACAAATCAACTTCAAAGCAACAAAAGCAAAAAACTGTTCAAATGAAGTGTTAAACGAGGAATAAATATTACACCAGTACCCCAGCACGCAGCAACTGATGATAAATGTATCCGAACCACTTCGGTCATGCAATGGACAACCATTTAGACAACATTTATGTCTAACAGTACAAGTTCTTGTTATATAGAAACTTACCATAAACTGTTTAATTTATAATAGTATTTTTAAATGCTTAATACATGGAACACATTTTTATTTGAGTGCGGAAACCTGTGCGAGACACAAAATTGATCAAAATATATATTATATACTTTAAGAAAAACACAAAAATTAAATGCCTACAAGAACATAATAAAAATAAATTATGACACACAAAAAATTGCTTCAGCCGCTAACCAAATCCTAAAGTCACACAATAGACGTCAACTTATAAATACTGTTTTCCCTGCTGCTCAGTTCACAAACACCCTTTTTGAATGTTAGAAAACAATGCTTCCCCCACTGCCATACTCCATTCCGATCCCATTGGCGTCCCAGCAACGGTCGACGGGCGTCCCAGTGACGGATCCCAGCGACGGTCACATACAAGTCGGTTGCGCGGTAACGTTGCCCCCTCCCAGGAGGTTAACGGATGGATCACAGTAGCTGCCAAGCGACTCGATGACGTAGACTACGAGAAAGGAGAAGCAGATGCCTGCGAAAATGCCAAGAATGAGGAAGAAGGCGGCCATCATGCCGGCGATGCCCTTGTGCTTCACCGGGACGTTCCTGCGACAACGACACGCGGCATGCTAGTGGGCGATACAGCAAAAATAGTGTCAGTAACATCCAGGAACGTTCACAAGAAATTGGATGATATGAAAATGCGAGATGGCAGCACACTGGGAAGAAATAAACCCTAAAAAAAACACCTACAAAGCTACCTCTTAGAAATAATATCGAATTGATAAGTGGGTTCATTAAAATTTTTAAGATCCAAAGAAGAAAAAAAAGACTCACAAAATTGTAAAGACAATATGCAACACAAGCCATTCTATTGATGGCCTTGTCGTGTTTACAATCTACACACAGTAGTCCAAAACAAAATGTAAAGGTGATTTATGAGTTTAAGGACCGTGTGTAGACTAGTAGCGAACAGTCGAACACTACATTACAGTCCGGTTCGTGGGCTAAGCACGCTCTCTCAACTTTAGTTGCCTTTTACGATTCGCCCGGGGAGCTCTGGGCTGCAAGCCAATTCTTTGTTTCGCGGCTTGCAGAGTGTACAAATACCCTCGCACTTCCAAACTTCACCAATCACCATTCATCTGAGACTAAATGCTATGCAAAATTTTGTATACAATTTTAGCTGTTCACAGATCATCAAGTAATGCCTAGTAATACGAAGTACTACTCCGTGTGTAAACACAGTAGGCTATATACTCAGTATACATATACCCAAGGTACAGTATATACATATGACATACGTGTATATCAAATTACCCTCTTCCTGGATTCAGACATGCCTCACGATGTGTACGCTACATTGTGTGAAAAGTGTGATATGTTTGTTTTTAAACCACCATAAATCAGCTGCAGCAAGCGTATGACACTGAAAGAACAAAAAAACCAGTGAGTGGATACCTCGGAGCAAACATCATGGAGAGGGAGCTGAAGTATCCGCTGGAGAACGCAAAGAGAATGCTGCCGACGAGGTAGACATAGTCGTTGCTGATGACCGGCGGTCCCGTCAAGCATCGCTCTTCCGGCTTGAAGTTGGACAGCATGAAGAACGGCAGGAAGCCAAACCGAGCGACGATCGGCAGCCACGTGAACCGTGGTCCCGGCTACACGCGCGACACAGCCACACTTCAATAATCATTTCATATTATGCTGTAAATTATACTAAAGGAAAGTCAATTTGATGTTTTCAATCAATATTTTATATTTAAAAATAAACTATAGAAATATGACAATTTTTTTTTTTTATTACATCTTCTCAGTCATTCAATTCCATACCGTTCTAGTAATTAAATTTAAGAATTTAATACTATTTAATTACATTGCACTTGTAAAATGCTATCTTCTTGCAGGAAAGTTTAGCAAAATAAGCTCAAATTTTCATAACAATAGAATCACAGAATAGCATCACAGAGTTTAACACCAAATAAGAAAAAGAATTAAGAAATTCCTAACCTTCTGTGTGAGCCCAGACAGCAGGTTGCCCATCATCGCAAAAAAGTTGAAGAACAGGAAACAAGACACCAATGGAAAGTAGTCTTTTACTGAAAGCAGCGCAAATAAATAAATTATTCCTAAAAACTGCACAGAATACCTACACACAATTTTAGTTACAGTAATACCTGCTTAAATCATCAATTTTTCCAACAATATAGCGAAAACGATGTAGCACGAGATTCAAATAAAAATCACCCATGTTTTATGTACGAGGAAAAAGCTATGATTTTTTTGCCACCACAAAAAAAACAAAAAAGCAATAAAAGTTATACAACATATCACTTATCGTGCAAAATAATATAAAGGTACAAAAAGAGAAGAAAATGATAAAGAAGAACAGATGGATGAAACCGAGCCCTTGCTCCCACCGCGTTAAATCTTTCTCCCTAGCTTTTCTTGTATAATGTTAAATGTGCCCGTCTATCCATGATTTGGGTCCTTTTTTGTTCATGGCCTCCCTGCTCTTGGAACTTTCCAGCGTTCCTGGATTAGCCAGTGCCGATGCCTTGGCTCAATGTACTGCAAGCGGCCATACTTGCATAGGCCTTTGAGGTATGCCTGTTATGCCTGCTGCAGCTTGAACTGCAGCAGGCATTAACAAACAAAAAATTGATAAATCTTTGAAAAAATCAACATCAACCGCAAATAATAATTATATCTTGAAGGGCTTTTTAAATTAGTTTTATGTATTTTATATTTTTTTAAGGACCGTACGTGGTAACAAAGTTTATTACGGTACGGTTCTGTGTAAGAAGGCCGCCATAGAACCACTCCCCTTTCTTTAGTCGCTTTTTACGACTCGCCTGGGGAGCTCTGGGCTGCAAGTCTATTCTTTATTCCCCGACTTGCTGGGGTAACTCTTGTAGGTCTGAACTGTTATCGCTGGTCCATAGTTTGCATCCAACAGTATAGTATCAGATCTCCTCTAGTGATTATACCACATCTTAATGGATGAGCAAGAAGATGGACTCACTCGGCTTGCAGTCGGGCCCCAGGACGAGCGGCATGATGACTCTGAGGACGTTGTTGTCGACCCTGACGATGTTCGCCTGGACGGCGGGGAAACAACTGAGCGTGACGAAAAACGTGAGGAAAACTCCCATCAACTGAAGCCAGCTCTGCAGCACAAACAGAACCTATCAATCAATCAATCAATCAATCAATCAATCAATCAATCAATCAATCAATCAATCAATCAATCAATTAATCAATCAATAAATCAATTAATAACGATGATCAAACAAATGCTACAATAAATTTAAAATACTTAATCTATACACACACGTGTCACGTGCGTTTTGCGACCAAATTCCACTTTTAGGCAGCGGTAGGCCATTTGCAGCCATAGACAGCTGGACACCCACCCACCACTTTACCCTATCAGTTACATACTCTCTTCTGTTTCTTGACCCTCATATCCTTCTCTGTTTTAGTCTTTCACGTCGTTTCCAGTCTCCCTGTACATAATTTTCCATTTACCTTAGAATCCATACATTTCCGCACCCAATCACCTGGTTCATTTCTAAAAACATGCCCCAGCCGCCTCAGTCGGTTTCTTCTTATCATCTCCCCCAGTGCCTAAAAACTACCAACTCTCAGTCTATCACTAAATGCAATGACAGGGCGAGTAGTGGGTTTTAAGTCCATTTTAGTGTCCGATGGTGTGAAACGGAATCCTTTGTCGTCATTGACAACCAATTAAGGTGAAAGACACAACAGAAAATAAACAATCATCTACAGGTGAATTATTTAGTTGCTTCAGACGAGAGAAATATAGTAACACAACATACGTTCAGGCGATCTTCCAAAGAGATTTAAAGGCAATACAAATGCCAACAGGATGAACCAACATGGGTATAAACTAAAAAATCAGATTGCGGAATTTACGGTCAAAAATAATGAATCTAGGAGACGGCAAGATTAATTTACGAAAAATATTTCAGAAAAGAGACGGCGCCAACCAACTACAATCAGCAATTTGGATTATTACTATTCAATAAAGAAGTTTAAAAAGCTGCCTCCCACCTTCTTAAAAACAGCGAAGTAGACCGCAACTTGACTCATTTGTATTTCTTCTCCATCCGACTCGGCTTTCAGCTCCTTCGCAGCCTTGCTGTGGTACTTGTAAAATGTCTGTCAACCATAGAAACTCGATCACTTCAAACACAAACACGAGTTTTAAATATGTAAAAAACTCATCAGGATAGCTCAGCCTTAAGACTGCTTCAAATACTGCTGCAGGTACAAACTCATTAACATAAAGCTGGTTGAAGTTACTCTCGTGGCACAAAGGTGCTTGAATTTTACAATTATTTAAAAGGGTCCAATACGTATTGTGAATCCAATAAACATATACTAAATGATAAACTGAGATTGCCTGGCAAGTTCCCGAAACGGAACAAATAGGAACCATCAAGAAATAGAAATGCGATTGACTATGACGGCACAACTGCTGCCTCCATGCCCAACAGATACTAAAACTCCAACAAATTAAATGAAATGGCCCAAGCGTTAAATACACACGGAATAGTTACTGAAAAAAACTATATACGCAAATTAATTAAAAAATTTAAATCGAGATAAAAACTGACGAGCAAGGGAAGAACAAAGAACATGTCGACGGCGACGAGCAGAATCAAGATGGCCGCCAGGAAGTAGTAAACTGCTGAAGTTCGGCGATCTGGCGCCGCTATAACAACAATTTAACGACCAACTGAACATTGTTCAAAAGTCATTTTACCACTTCATAGTTTCTGCCAATTTATATCCCAAATTCAACAATTTGATAATCA
Organism: Chamaedrilus cognettii; assembly: GCA_034695025.1. Taxonomy (NCBI): domain Eukaryota; kingdom Metazoa; phylum Annelida; class Clitellata; order Enchytraeida; family Enchytraeidae; genus Chamaedrilus; species Chamaedrilus cognettii. The sequence goes on along the minus strand of JAQIWG010001598.1, from coordinate 17,942 downwards.
ATTTAAGTTCACATCTCCAACTAACAAGTCTCTATGGTGTAGTGACTAGCACGACCAATGACCTGGGTTCGATTCCCGACCGGGGTTGCAAATTAGAAAGTAATTTTTCGGACTTGTCATAGGTCAGGCCAATTTCACCTCTTCATCCCTCTGAGGCCGATAAATGAGTAGCTGGAGCAGTCCAGCGTCATATATTGCCACATAAATCAACGCTAGTACTGACTGGCCCTCTTTTTCTGAGGACTGCCATCTGGAGAGGAGGGCTACAAGAGAAAAAAATTAGACGTAGTTCTCGTAGATCAGCCAAAGTAAAAGTGTAAACCGTGCGTACAGAGAGATTAGTTCCTCTTTTTGCGTAACCTTGCCGTTAAGCACGGTTTCATCTATTGTATTGTTGATGTAAAACCTTATGGTTTCATCTATTATATTGTTGATGCAAATTGTTGCATGAAACTTGGGACAAAACTCAAATATATACCAAGAGCTACACACCTGCCACCGAGGCTATGGCGATCAAGGACGTCACAACGCCACTGATGTTCTGCAGAAAAGCAAATAGCAGATAATTATCATCCATCACTCACAAGGAGTTGAGGACTAAACAAGAGGAAACTAATGTTTTGTTCTTTTACTAATTGACTGTAACTCCATAAAAATCAATATTGTATTTCACTAAAATCAGATAGTAAATTATTTACATTCATCACAGATGCTTCATGCACTGTGTCCATATCATAACACTCGCATCCTACCACTGATTTACGCATGCTCCGTCCCATCGTCCTTTCTGTCCCTGTATGCTCTCTCATTGGCGCTTCATAGTGATTATGATGTCGTGAAAATGTTCAGCGAAGCTTATTGGCCTTGCCATTGAGAGTTTGTTTTCGATCATCAGCCTACGACAACGGGTCTTATGGGCTCCAGAAGAAGGGCTACGGGTCTTAAGAGCTAAGGGAAAAAGGGCTTGAAGGGCACCGGCGGTGGCTGTTAATCAACATTAACAATTTAAAATTCACATCAATGTTATCCATTATAACATTTTAGATCTAAAACAAAGATAATATATCCAGCTAATTTGCGTTATAGGATAAACATCCTGAACCAATGACAAAATTGATAATCAGTCCACTCACCGAACCCATTACAACTGCATTGGTATACTTCATAGGCAGGCTAGCCGCTATACCGTAGATACTGTTCTGATACACGCCATTGGCCACTGAAAACAACAAAATGTTGATAGCAATGAACCAACCATAAAATTATATGGTACTTGATTTGAAAAATAATCGCATATATTACAAAAAATGCAAATTTAGGGCATAATAGCGAAGCACATTATGCGATCAGACACTACACTAAGATCATTAATAATATCTTCACATCATGACTCATGAGACACTGGTTATAGCGTCTATTGGTCAATAATTCAGAAAGACAGTCTAACGACTTACTGTTTATGACAACGACCGTTGCCATGGTGATCCAGAAGAAAGCACCTGGCCCTAACAATGGCATAAAGCAATCGATTTGTGAATAACACGACTTTGCATCAAAAAAACTGGCTTGATAGCAATAAAGTTCAAAACTTCGTACAAAATATGAATAAAGTTAGCATTTATTGGTATTAATTATATTACTGTACTAAACCTCAACTAATTTCGACGTCACGCCAGTCAAGTTAAGTTAAATTACATAGGAACATCAAAATAGATGCAAAATTTTGCACTCTACATGAATATTCCAATCATAATTATAGTGTCAGTCAGGGACCAATGAGCAGTCAGTCTGGTAGCCATGAAGACGCCTCCCTCACTCACACTGACTAGAGTCGACAATGGCCAGAGCGATGGTGATGATAAACATGATGATAATGACTATGATCCCTCCAACGACGCGCTTGGTCGTGTTGCCACTATAGACGCAGCACAGCAACAGAAGCGGATAGAAGTGCAACAAAGGATGGCTAAGCGCAGACAAATCCTTGATACAGCATTATTCACAGAATAGATAAAGATTAATCAGACACATCCAGAATACAACACTAGAGCAGAGTAGATATCAGACAAATATATACTGATCAAAGTAACAAAAAACAATAATAAAGGCCAGTAGCACCCGATGAACTATATTAACATAAAGATGGCGGCTAATGATTAACTCGTTTAATCCCACATTTAACAAAATGACACAGGGAATGAAAGTTCAGGAAACAACAGCATCTACAAAACAAACATAAAAACATTCATAAATTCATTATTTGCAGCGTTGAAGTGCGGTTTAAAAAATTAAAAAAATTATCACAAACTAATCACTATTTCAGTCGATATTTAATACACTTATTTCAATAATTGCCATGTAAAATAATCAGCATTAGACGCGCCAATTAAAGAATTATAAAATTTATATTACAGTCATGATGCAATAACTGAAGCATATCACCTTTTGCACTGACAGAAGAGATTGAGACCGTTGAGGATGATCGCCGGAATGATCCCGACAAATCCGAGGAAGCTGAGAAAATAGTCGCGATACAACTTGGCACTATCCTCGCCTGTTCCATTGCCAGGGGCCGCGCGCAGCTTGTAGTCAACAAAGTACTGCAGCAGAAAAGGCGACAGCAAAATAGTAAATAGAAGAAACACAAAAGCGCAAGCAAGCTCACCAGAAATCAAATTGAAACACATGATTCTTGAAAAAAAACCATCATAAAGATAGAACTTCTTAAGTCCATTCTCTTACAACACGATACGGATGTAAAGATCGGACGTTTGAATCCATTGCCCAAAAATTTAATTACAAATTTGGTACTCAAGCCTGGAGCATGACACCAGACAGAATTTTTTATTCATCGGTAAATACGTTTTCACACATGATACAAAAAACGTGTTGAGATTGAGACGAAGATTGCTACGGAGTGTAGAACGAAATCATTTCTAACAAGGCTGAAACTTACAAGTCAAAAATCATTTACACTAATATACAAAAAAAAAAAGGTTAGATCATGACTAGCAAGCTGCTCTTGAAGCCTGCATATCATGTAACTGTCGTGCTAAAGTTTCCACGTTCCTTTCCTTTAGCTTTTTTAAACCGTTACTGGTTAGAGCACGGTCTGAATGGCTACTGGCCAACAGTTTTTCCCAAATAATCAATATTAGAACTTGCATGCAGCAAATTGCCATTCTGGGACCTCATTCGTGTACATTTCCTACGTTTTTCCTAAGTAACCTTTCTTTAAAAACTCAAATCAGTTTTCAACACGCAGTGATGTCATCATTCGCTTTGCGTACGACAGTGCGGTGAATCAAATAACAAACGATAAGATTTGGCTAAGCAATGACAGCAGCGAGGCGCTGTGGTGTAGTCGTTAAGGCATCAGACTTTGAGTTCAAAGGGGCAACCATGAAACCATACGTTACAAGCCCTTCAGCAATGCTGTTAAACACACAGTTATCGCTACCTGCTAACCCAGTGCCAAATTTTTATTTATTAGGTTGCCATCAGAAAGGGCCATAAAAACCCAGCTCCAGCAGTCCTGATCAGAGCGGGCGAAAACGTGCAAACCTGTGTGAAAACATGGACATTAACAGACTACACGATAAAAAGAAGGTTTTAGTTTTTTTATAAGGTTTGGCTAAGATTTGCTTAAAAACTTCCGAACACTAAGACTTCCCTAAAATCACTTCCTGAATGCAGCTCCTGGCATCAAATTTATGAGTTTTTCTGCCAGACACTTCTGGAGACCTACCTCATTAGCATTGATAAACATGTTCCATGGCATGAGGACTGCCACGCCGTGAAGCAGCATGATGACATAGACCATGTAGCACCTAGAACGTCAACACAGCACCACATCATGCCAACACATCACCAAGCAGCCTAAACTAAACAAGAGCACTTGTCGTCACTTCACCTCTTCATACTAGGAACTTTGGGATTGCTGTTACAACAAGGCACGTTTTTGTTAGATGCTCACTAGACTAACAATAGTGCACATGCGATCGGTGTTCTTTGAATTTGTTTCTAGGTGTTCATAACTTGTGCCATTTTCGTTGCTGATTTTTTTTATTTTTTGTCAAGTTCTTTTTCAGTCGTACTTTAATAACTGCCTGTTAAGGGTTAAGTACAGGTATATGCCCATACGGAGATTTTTGTTTCTCCCTTACTCACTCCTTGTTGTTTCACACGATTTGATATGTACTGTTCATGTAACCATTGTATGAAACAATAAACTTGAAAAAAACCATGCATGTTAACACACGATATGACTTCAATTCAACTGTTTATTTCAATTTAACTTCAATTCATGCTTTAATGTAAGTGATCAGACATCGCTAAACCTTCTCTTCACATCATATATTATAAACGATTGCCATTCACTGAAAATTTGATTAAATTTCACTTTTTTGCTTAAAATTTTCATTCGTTCAAAACATTGGCGATTACATGCAAAATTTGTTCAAAGCATCATAGCCAGTGCAAAAGTTTAGCAAATAATTGCATTGCACATACGAATTCAACCATTCTATTTTGTATTTGCATATGCATTATGCGCAGACCTATCTGAATTGCTGATAAGGTCACACTGTGACACAAACAAAAAATATATTAGTTTATACTGTACCTGTCCGACGGAGTCCCAGGATACGTTAAGTCTTTACCGACAATAAAAACTTGGCTCGGTCCTTCTTCTGCCCCCTCACGCTCCTTTCCTTCTGCTCGAAGGTCTCGCCCCACTCCATCATCTAAAAGAAATCTTGTTGTTAAAGATGACAGGTTCTTGATGATCCCAAACTATATTTCAAGTACTGGTAATCAAAAGAATTTAATGAAATTTCAGCAATAAATACTAGTTAAAATAAGATTTCAAATTCCTTCACATGCATATTGCACACCATGAACATTATGCATCAATGTGTCTTGTTCTTGCATAAAACAATCTTAATTTCAGCAATCAATCTGATTTTGCTCAAACATTGACAATGGTAAAAAAAAATCAGATTTAACTGAGATGTGATTTGGACAGCTCCGCCCACCTGAACCAGATTTCCCCTCTGGCAGCAGACTCGCAGCTTCTGGCGTCGAATTCAACTCATCTGGACTACGTATAGAAAACTTTCCCTCCTTCTCGGCGCGCAGAAGTCCGTCACTTCTTGGGTCCCCCATCTGCAACAGGTTACACAGATAGCGATAATTGTTCGTGGGTTGGAGCCCTAGAACTGTGTGCAACAAACATCGCAGTTAAGGTCAGCTTGAAGTGATACGGTGATACCTTATGAATGATACGTAAACAAATTCACACGGGCTGAGTACCCATCCCTCATTTCATCTTCATAAATACAAATCAACGTTAATGCTGATGTAAATCCCTTGTCCGTTATCTCACAATTACAAAATGTCCCTTGTCCTTGTAATTACGACAGTCCGCGACAGTCACGTGAGTCGCACACTCGGTCATAATAATTATTACCGCGATATTAAAGTCAAAATCGCGCATTATTTAAAGTTCCGACCCAATTAAAGCTTTAAAGAAGTTTAATTTTACTCCAAACTCTAAGTTCCCCTTCTCTGAGTGATTTATATAGTGTATCTTACCTTGTTAGTTAGCGTGTTTTGCTGTTAGGCAGTTAGGACTTGATGAATGGTAGTTGATGAATGGTAGTAAGGACGGGCACTTCACCATGTGCTTTGTGATTTCTTCGAGCCAAATTTTAGTGTTTTATAATATACCACATAATCGCTTATATTTACATGTTAATGTAAATACTATTTTAAATTTTCACCATGATAAAAAACGTTCTGATCTTCAATTTCTTTATTCCAACATCATTTAGTAGTTGCACATGCTAATTTATTAAATTTGGCAGCGTTTATTTAAATTGAATTGGTGATAAAAGTTTTTAATTTGCCACGGTGCGATCTGAACAAATCCACAGCTAACATGCAAATATTGCGGTTTGTGTTTCTTAGGCGATGATGTTCTTAACTATTAATAGATCAAAGTCAGGTAGGCTGGCGGTAGACACTAATTTGTCGCTGGAAACCAATCATAATTTCTGAGTCATGTGCACTCAAACTATTCTTAAATGTTACAGCTAATCCTATTAGTTCGCTGCATAAGATAGAGGTGTGCAGCCAATGCAAATATTATGATTTGCTAGGTCAAGAGTCACGCCCTCTTTGCCACGCCTTCTGTCCTTAACCAACGTTACTGTAGGCCTAATAGAAGTAGGAGGCATTGGCCTATTTAATTTTTTGCTCAAAACATCATGGGGGGGGGGGAGAGTTTTTAACACACTGCACCCCAAGTCTAAAGTTTGCTACAATTAAATAACCGAATTTTGTACAAATATTGAGAAATAAGGTCTAACTTACTGAAGGCATTCTTTGTGTAAGTCTTATTTCTCCAATATTCGACAGTATTATTATAGATTAGCATTTAAAATACAACTGCCGATAATTGTTGTAACTGGTCCCTGGCCCGATGGCCCCTATTAATGTGAATTTTTGCAAAAGAATTCATACTTTTTCTAAAAAATCTATTCGATAAAAATAAAAAACCTGCTGATGCTGGCACATTGCCTGCAGGCTCCTTGCGTGCGCTGCAAATGTGGAAAAACTATGCGCAAAACTCGTCGCTTTTCTCGCGAAATCTGCACCATTTCTGAAGTAAGCCGCCCAGAATTTCCCCCCGATCGCTTCTCTAACATGTTCTTTAGGCGTCGGACGGAAAACGGGCGCGTCTGCCGGCCGCGATTGGGGAAAATTATCCGTTTTTTGGACCCTCCTTTGTGACCGGTGATGTAAATAATAATGCCGGGCGAGAGCTATTTTTAGATCACCGGCCAGGGCCCGTGTCCCCAGGGCGTGTAGGAATAAAAGCCGTTGCTATTTCTAAGCAGAGACGGGCCGATGATATCAGCTGTTTAGAATGCCCGCAGCAGAGACACGGGTCGTGTTGCGTGTTGTATAATTAGCTGGCGTAAGAAAATAAGTTATAAATGACTTGGTTGGGTGAATTAATCGATTAATTAAAGCATGGTGTAATATATGCGTATGTTTTGAATGGTTTTGAATGTTTTAAATATTTAGTAGTAAATGACTTGTGATTTGTGAGTTTTGAGGTGAAATTAGTTGTTCTTTTGAAGAATTCAGGGGTCGGACACAAATCACACAGGCCCAAAGCACTGACGTAACCTGGCTAAAAGCCAATAACTTTGTGTAATATAAGTACTGTAATAATATAGTTAATAAGAATTGTTAATAATAAATCGATTAATTACAAGACTCGAGACCAATTAAGACCGAGGTCATACTATTTATGTCGCAAGACCGAGACCTTGGCAAGGTCTCGAGACCGAGACTTTGGCATTCAGGTCTGGAGACCAAGACCTTGTCAGCATAAATCAGGTATTGAATGTTTTGATACCTGATTCATACTTAATGAAATAATGAACAACAAGCTTCGTATATATTACCGTACATTGGTACTTTTTTAACCCTTAGTTGGATATTATAGTTAAGATGCATTAGCAAGATGGCGCTACTTTGAAGCGTTTTTCATCATTTTGCGTCACTATGATGCAGCAAAACCGATGAGGTATTACGCACTCTAAATTTTTATACTAATTTAGAAAGTTTTATGGCTTCTTTCAAAATATTAATTTTTGCACCTCCTAACGACTGGAAATTAGTAGAAAAGGAAGGTAAAAGCTTATCAAAGCATGCACTCAGAACAGAACATGCTCTCAGAACAGAACAGTACAGTACAGAACAGTTCAGAACAGAACAGTTCAGAACAGAACAGTTCAGTAACCCAGAATTACACGCATTAAAAAAAGATCCTGCAACTTTATATTTCAAAAATTTTGCATTTTTCTCGCATTTATTTATTTATGTGGCAATTTAACTATATTTTATCTCTACTTTGGCATGTGTTCTAAGGTCGTCTTCCTGGATTGGCTACAATCGCAGCTCGTTAGCCCCTCTCCATCATCAATTCAGTGGAAGCAAAAATTGATGTTTTTCTTGCATTGCAGCTTTTCAAAAATTTGTAGTATTTTTTGCGCATAAATATCGCAACTTTTTGAAATTCTGCTTCATTTTTGAAAATTTTTGTCTCACTTTTCTGCAGCTCTTGATCGTTATTCCTTCACATCATGCTCTTACAAAGTAAGCTAACGTTAACCATGGCATTCTTTTTTGTGTCATGATCTGCTTGGTGATACCATCTCGACTAGCATGTATAGTTTTATTGCTCAGTGTAGACGAGAACGTTGCGTGTAGCAACGAGACAGGAGGGAATGTGATGAACATGGTTTCGCTTTTATCCGATCAGCTGATGAAGCAGTCTCTGCAGGAAGAAAACAAACAGCCGCAGGTATTAACATTCACAATCATCAGTGAGCTAGCGCTGTGGTGTAGTGGTTAAGGCGTTGGATTGAGAGTTGAGACACACGTGGGTTCAAGACCGGTGTAGACAATAATGAAACCATACGCTACAGGGCCTTCAGCAAAGCTGCTAAACACACAAGTGTCGCTAGCTCATGTTTCAATAAAAAATATTATTCTGGCTGGCGACGGGAAGAGCATTCGACTGTAAAAGCCCAGCTCCAATGTGGACGTCTAATCTGTGTTAACACTGACTTAGCGTTACAGGCCTGCCTGTAGCGCAGTAGAATGGGAGTCAAAAATTATGATTGTTATGTTATTGCGTTTAATTTTTGTATTCTCACATGTTACATATTATAATTCTATTGGGACAATATATAAACACAGGTGATATTTTTCATATAAGTGTTATAAGTTCTATGGTATTTAAAAACATGACAAAGTACTTTTATTGCAAATATACTTTAATGTTAGCTTTCATCGTAAAAATATTGTCTGCTTTCAGATGTCAAACTTTCAGCAAAGTGTGGGTCACGAGGCAGGAGCTCGAAAAGCACGAGATGAAAATTGTGGTTGGTTTTCTCGAATTTAAGTTCTATTTTTATTCTATTGTCCTGAAGCTGTAGTTAATAGATTCCTATAAATTGCATTAACTTACATTATTAAATTGCATTTTTACTGTGCATAGTACATATTGCAATTTAGATATTTGAATGGTTTTGTTGTTGTCTTTTAACGTTTTAATTTACAAAACTGAAATTTATAAGCTAATAAAAGCGTACTATTGCGCGATATATAACATTTTTTGAGATTCTTTCTATTTCACACGGTGAATTAAAAAAGGAACATGTATTCATAACAAGTAGCTTGAGCTATAATCACAGAAATAGATTTAACATCATGGACCTTCACCAATAATATTGTGACAGCATAATTTTATATAATTTAATCGGATAATAATCATATAAGATAATAAATATCATATTGTACACTGTTTAAATATTGTACACAGTGGCATGCCGTATATACATAATATGAAGTTACAATTAAATCTAATTTAAAAATAATATTGTGCAATACTGTAGTAATATACTGTAGACATCTACATAATTTTCAATAAAATTCGCAGTGAAATAAAGTTGAATGGATGAACTATTCGTGCGGATTTAGATTTGATCAATTCGCGAGACGTCGCGTCATCTCCCGTCGGTGACATCACGTCGCGTGAAATTTTCCTAGGCTCCGCCTCTTCCCTCAGCTGGCCCGCCCTCGCCCCTCCCTCGCTCACGCCCCCGTCGGATCAATTCGACGCCGCCGCCCCCCCGGCTCTCAAGAAGCACCGTCGGTCTCTGTCGATCCCTGGAGGCGTGCGACCGGAGAGCCGATACCGCAGTCACCACAGCCGGGCGGCTGCAGCCTCCCGGCTCTCCGTCGATTCGGCTCGTCATGCCTTTCATCGGCAACCCCTTGATCTCGACCAATCAGGGCTCTCGAACCTACTCACGGGTCAAATGGTTATCAATGGCGTTAAGTCCCTCGGTGCAGGCTACCAATTGGATGGTGATTTGGCTTGGTGTGCTGTGTCCGGATTGGGCAGGGCGGGGAGTCAAGGGGGTCATGGGGGTCAGCGCAGTGAGGGACCAGCCCAACTTGACCCTCACTGCGCTGACCCCCAAGTTGGGCTGGTTCGAGGGGCGGATGGCGAAGGAATGTCATGGTCCACAGCGTTCAGCTCGGGTCAGGGCAGGGTCTGCGCAACTGGGTCAGGTCAAGAAGGTCAGCGCCCCTTTCATTCGTTCTCTTGCCCGTCGAGTTCAAATCGAGGACGATTCGGATCGGGCAGCGGGGGGACTGCGAGCGGTCGTTTGAGGGGCGGTGAGGGGTTGAAGGGGGTTGAGGATGCCCCCGCTGTGCTTGTTGAGAGATCTCCATTCTCATCCAGCTCCTCCCTCCCTGGTATATTTGCTGGTATATGTCCTTTCTACCTCGAGCGATGACTTATTTAGATGTTCTATATTGACTATCTTTTGTCTTTGGTGTATGCATTGTAACTTGGTATTACTGATATATATATATAAGCTATATAGTTTTCATTAGGGTGGTATATGGATTGTTGTTTACTATCATTTTTTAGCATCTCATTAGTAACTTTTTTATCATGTTCATTTGTGCCCTGTTGATACTTTGAGAACCGTTCTTTTGGATGCTTATCCTTCAATGTACATTCTCAATCATACACGGGATGCATATGATGCTGCAAATACACACACATGAAAAGTCATTAAGTAGTCGTTAAACATAAGCATAACTATTTTGCTAATACGTCCAGGCATGATGCCGGAGGTTGAGGGATGCGATCTGGCGGCCATTTTGGCTTACCCGACGCCACAGCGCGGTGGGGGCAAGGCTCCCCCGTCGCCCCCCCGCGTGGCCCCGCGACCCCCCCGCTGCAAGTCGCAGCCGAGCACCCTGCCGAGCGGGAGCGAGGGGGGCAGGAAGTGCGGCGTCAAGCGTCGCCGAGACAATGCCGACGACAGACCGACGCTCGATTTTCGCAAAATGATCGAAGTGAGATAAAAACGTTTTTTTTATTTATGCTACAGACATTATTTATGCTTTATACTTACATATTTATACTTACGCAGGAATAATTATACTTCTAAATCTACAATTATGCATTAATTATGCAAGCCGACTGGGAAACCTGGTGTCACTCCCTATAGAACGCAATACAGTGTCAATGGCGGCATTGATTTCTGTTGTAATAAGCTCTAAACATTAAATTTGGAAAATAACTTAACAATAACAGTAGGTACATGTACGCTTCAAGGCATTAGGCAACGCTGGAATGTTTCACAGCCTTTTGGAAAGTCAGAATATTTGCTGTGAAAACTTTCAGAAATATTTGTATGAAGTATGGCATAATTTTTATAATTTCGGCAAGCATGAACCTGTTTTTTGAAATGTCAATATATTTTTCTTCTCAAGATTGAAATCTTGAGAAGAAATGAATATTGGTTTTATGACAGACAGTTAGATCGTGAGCGTATAGATATTATATTTAAAAATTCTAAATATGTTTTTAATTGTGTGAAAATTGGAACATGTTAGAGATTTTCTAAATTTGCTTAAGTTGCAATCGGAAATAAAAGCATGGATGTTGAATAGTGGTTGACTAGATCATGTTTACAAGAAAATTTAAGAGTATCTGGTGTATTTATATATATTTTTGTGACTTTTTGCTTTGGATCTTTTATTTTTTTTGACTATATGTAATTTATTTTTTGATGCTCGTGCTTGCTTAATTATATTCCATCGAGTGTCTGATCTCAATGGTCTTTTTGGCGTATATATGCATAATTATATGCAATTCATGTGAACGTGTGTGTGATCTTAATGGTCGCGTGATGGCTGCCATGTGCTCAGACTGCGTACGATCCTCGCCTTGTGTGCAAGTTCAGCCCCTCCTACTGCACAACCACCGAACAACTCTTTGCCGTGAGCTCTCATTGCCGTAATACATGGGGATAAGTTTAGTAGGAATAGTACTCCCAAAACGACGTTTTTTTTAAACTACTCGGATTTAGAAATTGGTAGGAGTAGCAATACTCGTAAAATGGACGATGGTGGAGTAGGCCCTTTTTGAAAGGCATTGGAGTGCACTACTCCTGTTTTATAAGCAACAGGCGCAACGTTACTTCTATTTTGTAAGGGCTAAACTGAACTCTGTTAATTTGTCAGTGAATGTAGTGACATCAATCTGTTCTGTGACGATTTAAATTATAATTCTATTCTAATTTTGCATTTTTGCTTTGCGTTACCTTAAGTTCAAGCCAGTTGCGCTGATTTTTAAGCTACATGTAAATTTGTAGTTCAATTGAATTACTAAATGCCCTGCAAATCATACTTTGTTTTATGTTGGTGATTTTATGTAATTTTTATTTTAATATAAAATAAATACAGGTAACAATCCTATGGTGCAGTACTAGTCCAGTACTAGATTGCTTTTGCATCATCATGTTCAGTACAAACTCGGTGGTCTCTCCCTAATCGACGACCCCTCGCGACCCTGCCCCACCTCTGATCGCCGCAGTCTCCCCGTTACGGCAGCAGGGGGCGTGGCCTACTTTAGCTCGACTCTAGACCACCCCGACGACTTGGGCGTCGCCTACCGACCGCCGCCATCTTGGAGTCCGTTTGTCCCGGTGGAGCGCGCGGCTACTTGCCTCACTCCGACGTGCGGCAGCGTAGCGCGCGCCAACACGCCGTACGACGCGAGCAGCGACGAAGACCAGGAACTCTTGCGCTACCTTCCCTCTCCCGCCGACCCCCCGGACCCGGAGGGGGGCGAGGGAGAGGAGCTAGGGGAGGAGGAGGGGCAAAGGGAGGGGCAGACGGACTTGATTGACAGGGACATTGACCTTGATCTCATCGAGAACAACTGACGGGTCGTTGTTGTCGCCAGCATTTACGGAAATGTGCAGTCAATATTTTTGGATTCCGGCTTGGATCTCGGGGGTCATTACGGTCGGGTCATTAGGGGTCTTGATTCATCCGGAGCTCCCTGCTTGTTAGACCCGAAGTGAGTCGTGTAAATAAGGGCGCTCGCACTTTGTCCTTGTATACGATTTTGTTGTAATGGTTCACAGGCAAGAACCAATACTCGAGTTTTAAAATGGTTTAGTTACAATACATTCAATTAAAAGATTTGATTTTGGATCTATTCTGTTTGAGCGACGGTGGTAACATTTTCTGGCTGTTGCAGTTTTAGGGGCTAAATTCAGGTTCGAAAGTTGTTTATTTATATTTTGTTCGGTTGTATCTTAAATATTGTGTTGTTTACATCTAGCCTTGGTTCAGTGTTGCTTTGATTTGAAATTTCTTTTCTCAAATTCTAAGCTGCATTTGTTTCCTACAGCTACTTTTGATTTATAGCTAGTTTTGCTAAGTCAAAGCTAGTTTTGGTTTATAGCTAGTTTTTTGAGTCCATGCTAGTTTTGGATTATAGCTAGTTTTGTTAAGTCCAAGCTAGTTTTGGTTTATAGCCAGTTTTGTTGAGTCCAAGCCAGTTTTTATTTTGGGGCTGCTATTGGTTTCATTCTGAGCCTGTTTAGGTTCCGAGTACCTTTTGTTTGTTCTTTTTTGGCCAGCGTATCAGATGTGCCTTTAATTATTTACTAGAATTTACATGTAGCTGTTAGGTTTGTTAGCATCGTACGATTCTGTATACCTGTAAGAATGACTATGACCACCTATTGCCGAAGATGATGGATAGATCGTGCTTTGACTTCAGAAAAAGGTTTTTTAAAAACGCTTCTTGCATCGATTGTTTTTTGGCCAGTTAAATTAGAATGAATTTTTATTACAAATTTTTGTTACTGGAATCTGATTTTCAATGGTAATAGTCTTGGGCGTTTAATTTATCTACGTTTATTCATGTTTTACTATCAATTTCATCAATCATAATTTAATTAATATTTGTCAGCTCTTCAACGCGTAGACTGCGGGGTCCGTCGTGCCTGTAGTCTACTCTATATAATAGGAATAGATTTAAACCGAATACACGGTGGGCCACTGAAAAGCGTTACCCCACAATTTCACACTTCACTATTAACTGGTACAAATTTTGTTATTTAATTTGCATCAAATTTCTTCATTTCGTTTCAGTTTTGTTCTAGTTTTACAAACACGCTGCCTGCAGGGTAAGCTCAAAGTGCCCTGTGTACATGCATCTAGACACGGCTTGAGACGCGCCCCCATACACACACTATGTGAAAAGTCGGGACTGTAGACTGGGAGGAGGTTTGGGAGGTTAAACCCTCCCCGAAACTATAAAAAAATATTTTTTGTTAACAGTAAGATATTCCAGAAAAGTTTTAAACCCCCCAAAATTTTTCAGCCTCCTTAAATTTTTACTGAAACCTAGGACTGTCAAAAAACGCCAAGCACTGGTAACTATGGTCTGAAAACATGACAAGCACTGGTAACTATAGTCTCAAAACTTCACAAAATCTTCAAGATCTCAGTAGGCTTGCGAGTGGAATGCCAAACCCCACCGAATGAAGTTGAGCCTATGCCCTATGAAAAGTTCAAGGTAACGTTCTCTTTTTGTCCATCATGTACATATTAATTCAATTTAATGCATATAGATTATACAGTTGTGATATTGTCCTTACTTAGCTTTATTAACCGAATTATTATTAAACTAAATTCTGTTTTATTTATTTTCTGTACCCGTATGCCGCAGTTCTAGACATGCGAGCCGAATACGGCTGTAGACTTGCAGCGCAACACTGGAGCGTAGTTTAGAATTTAAGACCTGCACTTGCCTGCCACTGTTGTTAGACGGTTCCTAGGAACTATGTTGAATCTGCAGCGTTCGAGCGTCTCAGAGTACGTGCGTTGCGCTTGTAAACTGTGATTGTGACTACAATTGATTTGGTTTGAACTTTACTAAATTTGGTCACGTTGTATTTGTAAGCGATGTATCTTATGACTGCCTGAGTGAGCGGACCTTGCCATATCTCTGCCACAGATCCATACCATCACTGCCCGTAGAGAACTAAGGGTGGATTCCATAGACGTACCTTTACGCCCGGCTAAGCAAAGTTCTTGCTAAGGAATGGAATTTAATGGAATGGAATGGCAGCCCTTCACTGCCATTCGAAATAAAAACTCGCAATGTATTTATAAATTTAAAAAAAGAAAAAATAATCTCCACAAGAAATAACGTTAATTTGAATGCAGTGACAACATATATTATTTTGCTCGAAATCTATGATGTCACGATACTTTAACGACGTCATATTATTTTAAATGGTCTAAACAAAAAGATACTTTGAATGGCGGTTATGGGCTGCTGTTAAATTGTCTCCTAAGCTAAGGTAAAGGTATAGGTGGGAACAAAGGAACGACTATAGAATCCACTCTAAGACTATGGAACAAGAACTAGACCTATTATAGTCTGTTGGGAGCGTTAGCGGACACGATTCCTTGAAGCCGCCATCTTTACACTCGATTTTATACAGGCAATGGCTAGCAGCCCGCTGATGCGTGACGGCGTAGGCGTGCACTGATAGCGTATAATGAACCGAGTGGTTCGCTCATTTCTCTCGTGACTAACGCTAGGTCAAGTTCTTGTTTTGTAGTCTTTGGTAGTGAAGCATGCTGGCATTTATGTTCATTGCATGAACGCGTGTCGGGATCAGAATCGAAGTCGAGCTGTTGACTGAGCAATCAATGCGTGTGAACCACGGTTGAATGATGATTTCATGATACTGTAGGCCTAAAATATGAAATTTTCGTATGCATGGAATTTTGGCGAAATTCACGAAGCTGTACTTTTGAGAGGCAAAGCCACAAAAATAACATGCAGCAAAAATGTCATGTTTTGCAGTCCTCGATTTAGATGATTTATGTGCGCCGATTGCCCAGTCTGTATGTAGCTCGGTCTGAATTTGTCTCGACACGCGTTCGTGAAATTCATCATCATGTGTCTCATTGTGTACGTTGTGTCGAGAGTCATTCACAGAACGTCCAGCGACTCCTTATTTAGCGCTGATTAGGGGTCTGATGCACAAGTGGAGATGAGATCTCGATTCACGATTGACACATTTATTGACTAATCGTAGCGCACGAATTAGATTAGTCACGCGATCTGATCGGTGTAAAGCACTGGGATCCAAGATTTAAATCTCGACCTAGTTGTGCATGGACATGAGGGCCCTTAATGAAGCTTATAGATGTGAAGAAGTGAGCAGGCCACATAGATAGGACACTGCATATTTAGTGTATTTTGGCAAAAAGAGATGATTTTGAGACTGAAGGAGACGTTGCTGTAAACATGACACTTTTTTTATTCTTTACACTTACCAACATAATGTTGTTCTTCAATAAAAGAAATACACTCTACTCTTGTTTACATTCTAGTTTGACTTGGACGGCAATAATTATAGAAAAAAATTGCTACTTCAATATATTACTACCAGTTATACAATATAATGAGTGTTTAATGCTAAACGCATTAATAACGCTTGCTAAAATTGAACCATGATAGTTGCATTTTTTGCAATTCAATTGCAATAATTCCAAATTCTGCCAATACTCCGTCATTCTTGAATAGGTCATACAAACTGCTGTTAAATCCCTAAAGCAGCAAAAGCACTATCGGAATGCTACCATAAAAGCTTTAATTCATTCATATCAATTTCTTAAATAGTAAATCCCTACCATTAGCATAGACTGACGCACCGAATTTGAGAGATCAACTGGTCACAAAGTGAAGCAGTGCCAGTGGAATGTACAGTGTCATCACAAAGATAGCTCCTCAATTATTCTCTGAGATATTCCAAGGCCCCATATAGCTTCCTCAATAAACCCCTCTCTAAATTTGTTTCAATTCATTCACTGCCCAGAATCCAATATTCACTGCTAACATTTAGCCGGTTAACTAAAGCATTAACACTAATTCTATTATATTCATTTTGTTAAATTCTACAAACGCATTCCTTAATTTCATATTGCTTATGACGCTACTATCATAGGTTAACTACGAAAAGCTCGCAATTCAAGTTGATAGCACTATACATTTACCGTAATAAATATCCGATCCAGCCGCAAAACCGACAAAAATTGCAATCGGTAGACTGCACGGCATCGCATAGGGTACTCGATGTCTGATCAATCTGCAGCATGTGGAAAGAAACAACCACAAAAGGCAGAAGACACATTTTCAACCAACGCGATCAAGCAACATGTAACTCAAGAATAGCACAACGGTAAATATAAGTCTGTACACTGGAGCAACACTAATTATAAAGCGATTATTCAAAAAGCATAAAATCAACGCAGCACTGTTTTTATACGTAAGGCTATCATACACGCATCTTCGCATCACATATAACTCTTTATAATTACTGCAAGACTAAAATTTAAGTGATGCCAGCTTGAATAGTCGGATAAAGTAACACAACCAAATTCACATGTGAGGACTCCCGTAATTTCCCCAAAAAAGGGAATTGAAAAAATGTATCAAAAATGACACAAATTTTCATTGACCCGTTCAACAAACTAGCGATACAGAAAATAAGAACTAATGAATGAAAATGCCAAGAAAATAAAAAAAACACTTTAGTTTCCCTATAAGCCTAATTTTTGAGACAGTGTAGTGAAGTTTTGTTCATTCAGGTCTAGTTCAAATATTGAATCACAAAAATTCTTATTTATTCATTCAAACGGTTAAAAATATTCAATAAAAGCGCGTTAAACTTGTCTTGGAATTCTGCTAGCTATTAGCACACAAAACCGCGTCTATAAAAATATCGAAGACACATCCACTGGACGAGAATTCTCAAAGATCAATTTAAACTCACCTGAATATTTTAAAACTGTCGAGAATCAATTAATATAGTAAGTTCTGATATACATCTATACCACCGGCGGATCCAGGATTCGTTGGTAGTGGGGGGGGGTGAATATGCTTTGTACAGGACTGCTCAATTTTCCCTCCGAGATGAACTCTCAAGCGGGGGGGGGGGGGGGGGGGGGGGGGG
>JAQIWG010001597.1:0-23710 GCA_034695025.1 Chamaedrilus cognettii | reverse complement strand
AAACTTTTCCTAGCTGAGCCCTGGCATTTAGTTCGCGCCTGAGTCACTTTCGAGAAGCTTTATGCTATACTCTACCATTACAATTTATTATTTCAACTTTTGTTTAAATATAAGAATTAAATAGAGGCGCTTTTGAAGCTATGACAATACTGGCAGGTCGTTGTTGCTTATATTGTCTACTTTTATGATAGAATAATAACTTGCATAAATCTTTGGTCAGGCGTATACACACGAGTGCGCACGTTCAACGACACCGAGTCACTATCGCGAAAGAAGTTTATGGTTAGGCTTTCAGCGAGCGCCGCCATGTTGGTTTTTTAACCGGATGTGACGTCACGTGAAGGCCACGGATTTAGCCTATGAAACTTTTACATAGTAAGTCTGTTCAAGCAGCGTCTGTGCTAGAAGTAAAATTTAATACATGGTAAAATCTCGGCTAGTCGATAATAACAAGGCATTAAGCGAATGTTAATTAACGATACACATAAAAATCGAATGATCGTTTTTGATAAATTTTTGCAATTAGATCTACGCGAAGGCCAACGTGGTAGTCTATGCTCTATAGCCTATAGTCTAATTGTAGAAGCTTTCTTGCGAGGGAGTTCATGTTCGGTTCGACTGACTGAATCACTATCCTGATTTCAGATCTATCGGCCTGGTTTTGATCGGGGTGTACTGCAGTTGGAGGGCGACGAGTTCTATCACGCCTGTAGAAATCCAATTTTATGCTTACAAAATTAAGACATCAAAGCAGTCTAGAACTTTGCCTTAATTGTTAAATTGGGTTTAGTGTTCATCGAAAACTTAAACAAATAAAACTTGCTTGACCAATAATATGTGTGTAATTCGTCCGAAGACAGAATGTCTTTGGACGATGCCGTGGTATCAAAAGTCGATTAGCCCAGTCACTCGAAAGTCACAGATCCTATATTAATGGTAATTGCTAAATGGAGTTTTTGTAATGACATCGAATGAACTCTAAAACGATCGCATTCAACTTTACCAGCTATTTATTTAATGGCCTATAGCTTCAAAATTTGGCGCTGAATCAGACAATCAAATTGTTGATTGATTGGCATCCCCGTTGTTTGGTTTAGCCTACACGTACGTATACGTGTATAGCTTGTATAATAGCTTATATATATAACTTATATATACTGTAGGCTATAGCCTACGTCGGTAACAATGAATGCCCACTCAGTATTTATCAATCGAGTCTTTCTGTCCGCTATGGGCCTACTGTATAGGCGGTAGGCTAGGTGATTTAGGATTGTGCCAAAATGATTGCAAAATTTTCTGTAAGATAGTAGCCGCTATGAATGAGTACACCGATAGCGGCGACAGGCTGCTAGAAGACGTTCATTGTTTAAGGACTTGTCAATACAGCCTGATCTTGAGCTGGTAAGGAAAGGTCAGCGTAACTGTTAAAGTTGATCTTGAGTTGGCGGCGGAGCGGTTTTCCTTTAGGGGGCAGACCGTGCCAGAGACCTATTTTTATGGGGCATTGCCCCCCTAAAAATTAAAGGATGGGCAATGCTTGATGTTAGAAAGTTTCTGTTAACATGTTGGTATTAGTACAATGCTTCTCGGACAGAACTCAAGAGCGGGGGGGGGGGGGGGGGGGGGGGCGGGGGGGGTGCTGACGGACTTTTTTTGTCCTGCAATGTCATGTTAAGTGTAGAAGTTTAGTCTGAAGGGGAGCAAATCCAATAATCAAGGAGGGGCAAGAACTAAATTTAAAGGGGGCGCTGTCCCCCCTTAAAATTTTAAGGGGGTCATTTGCCCTCCCTAGCCCCATTATCGTGCCGCCACTGCTAGTAGCAGCTCATCAATTTCAACGTATAAGATAATCGATTCTAAAACTGATTTCTTGTTTCAGGCGATGGTGTTACAAACCCGTCGCTAATCGCTACTGCTATGTCTCGTGGTTAGGACACCAGCAGCAAGGGATTGCTAACAATAATGCAATGACACCCCTGCTTCCAGATAAGACTTAACTGGATTTGTATTGATCTTAAGATCAGAAGCAAATTTTGACAACTAAAGGCGATTGTCAATCTCCTTTTTACTTCCCAAGCGCCTTCAGTCTTTACCCCCTGCAGGCCGGGAACAAAGAATTGCCTAGCAGCCCAGAACTCACCGGGCGAGTCGTAAAAGGCGACTAAAGTAGGGGGAGGTGTTCTCTGCCGGTGTCGTGACAGCGGCTCTCTGACTAGGTCTAGAACCGGACTGTATACCTATACTACATGTATGTTCCTACACTCGGTCCTTAATGTTAAATTACACCCCCCTCTGTTGAGGTGGCTGAATGCGCAAAGAGCACACTTTGAGCCTCACACTTTGCTGGACAATAGGCCTATGCATTGATCTCCAACTGCTGCAATCGTGTGCAGATTGAACATTTTGACGAATTGTATGATGGAAGTAAATATTTAAGCGAGGTAGAATTGTTGGGTCACCGTGTACGCCTGTTTCTGACGTCTTTTCTGGTGCCTCTGCGAATTTTAACACGGATATAATTATAGACGCTTTTGTTTTGGTAGGCCTAGACCTAGTCCTTCCCTAACAAGTTGAGTTTTAACTCCTAATCGAAGAAATTTGTACGAATTCATTAGCACTTATTAATTAAAAATTCACTAGTCTTCAAATCTTAGAACTTCAATAATTCAGCCCGAGGATTTAAAAAAATGCATTAATTAAATACGGTGAACAGATTTGGTTCATTAAATTTTTATCATAGGCTAAACTAAATTCCACCAATCACACGTAGATTATAATTGGTGCGAGAAAATTTGATTCTTAGTCGTATTTTACAAGCCCCAAATACTATATACCCTTGCAGGCCGGGGAACAAAGAATTGGCCTGCAGCCCAGAGCTCCCCGGGCTTGTCGTAAAAGGCGACCAAAGAAAAGGAGGAGCGGCTCTGTGCCGGCTCTCTTGCACAGAACCGGACTGTTGAGGTCCCCGATGGCGCCTTTCGGCGCCGAAACGGACTATAAGCCCAGTGATTTGATTTGATTTGTATATAGCCCTTGTGTGCTACACACAAAAAACAAAAAACTAAACTACAAAAAGCAAAACGAACATCAAATACAACGCAAGCAATAATTTAATTACACCAACGATACATTTTGGATTTCTTTGAAATAGCAAAATTGTCAACACAAATGCGCTTCGTAATTATTGCACGCGAGCAATTCCTCATTATCCACTCGAACTAAACGGAGACTGATAGAATACGAAACGATAGCTGTAAAATTTAAAATCTAACGCGCATCATCCTAAAAACTTTGCTAGATCCAAATAAAGAATCTGGAAAATTTTACAGCATTCTATTTAACACATTTTCACTGCGGATGACAAATAAGCTAGTATGTATATAAATTACATGCAACATTTTGTAATTATAAACCATTTTCATATACACCCTCAGCATCAAAACAATACAAACGGTTTAAACGAGAATCAAACAGTGGAGACTTGGTAGAAAGTGCAGCGATAAATACAAACAAGCAATCAGTATCGAACCATACAAAGTCCACTTGTTGTAAAAAAAGCAAACTACTGTAGAACAAAATCAACACACGTAAGACTTCATGGAGCAAACAAGCATGGGAAGATCCAAGAACCTTATACTCAGTTGCATGAAGGCGTGTTGAAATGAAGATCGAGATCAAGTTGACTGACCAATCAGCACAAGCGATTACAAAATCGAGATTTGTCCCGGATATGACATTAGACTGTGTCCGGCAGCCCTGCCCCTGCTGTCACCTTTGGACAAGACGAAGCGTTGTGGCCAAGTGCTCTAAGTTGCGGTCTTGGATTATGAGTGCAGCAGCTGTCAATTCGAATCCCGTAGTGGCTATGATTTAGAGTCACTTCGTACATCCATTGGCAAGGGTGGTTTAAATTCGTCAGCCACAAGTGTTCCTACGATGCCTACCCGTCTACGGTGGAATCACCACCAGCGACCATCAGCTGGTGCAATGGGGCATTACCTTTCCCGGCAAGGGGGTACATAAACAACATCAAGATCTGACCATGCTTCAGACGCAATGATTGGCCACGTAACTTGATTCGAATCTTGTCATCAACTCGCTGCCGTGCCACTGAGCAATAAACTATCCGCACAAACAAAACAATTATCTTAAAATTTCAACAACTTAAGACAAAACTGCACACATATAGTACAATAAGACAACATAAATCCCTGCATCCCACAAAACAGCAAACTGTCGACGAAATCAGACTTAACTGCGTGACAAATTATAAAAATAAAAGCCGACTACTAGCAGTCGCATAGCAGTCGCAAAAAATAAAACAGATCTAGCTAACAAGAGATTAAAGAAAAAATTTCACAACGCAGAAGTTATTTCACTAAATAGCAGTTCAATACATTTTCGCACCGCTTAGGTTGGATTGCATCAAGACATGTTGAAACCTAGATTGAGATCGAGCCAAGCAATGACCAATCAACATAAACGTGCCTAAAACAAAGAATTAGGACGACTATCTATCTAGAAAAAACCTCATCCAAGCTGAACGGCACACAAAAAAAAGGATTATCACAGCAAGCGTAACGGTGAAATTAGTTTAAAACTGTTCTACAATTGACTGCAAAAACTGGCGGGAATCAGCTTGATTACAGACAGAAAATAGAAGCCCACCTAATCGTCCATGCTGCCATTTTGCTGCCTCACGACAATCCCCTTCTTTGGTGCTTTGTGTGCCATCAGCTACATTACTGCCGTAGCTCCTTTAGGTTCATGGCAGTTCAAATTCCTTGACATGAACCACGGCCAATTGTGATTTTGGGATGGTTCAACCGCATTGATTGCTTAGTTTACAACTCGATCTGAATCCTGATCTCAAAGTGTGTGCATGCAATTCAGAATAAAAAATCTGCGTGAGACTGGTTTATCCGCTAGAAGGCCGCAGAGAAATATCTGCTACAAAGCTGCAGATGCCTACTTGAACTAAAGCTGCTCACACTTTCTCGCAGAACAATAGCAAGGAAAATAAAAGCTTGCACGTTTACATCAGACAACATTCCTTGAAACTCAACCAAATCAAAACTGGGTCCCCGATGATGTCTACGGACGTCTATGGACGTCGAAACGGAGTTTAAACCATCATATTGTCATTATAACTATACAACATAGACCATCGTTGAAAAAACAAGCTGGTTACATGACATGGTAGAGAACAGCTGCAGTCAGATCCCACTGCAGACACCAAACACGCTTAATTGTCCCAACCCTACAAGGCGGGCCAATAAAAAACATCAACTTTGACTATTTACACTCCATGGCGCACGCGTCTCAAGGTGTGTCTAGATGCACAAAGAGGTCACTTTGTGCATGTACCACACGTACTAGTGCAAGCCTACCCAGTAATACTCGAAACATAAACTGTTGAAATTTGGGCCCTAGTTCGATATGGACCACAACAACACATAACATTATTACATGCACAGCGATATGGGACACAACATGTTGATCAATACCATATATGAATTAAGCTCAGCGAAAGATTTTTGGGTCCGGAAATCCCAATATATTCATATATAGTCCGGATTCATTACATAGTCCGGAACTATTAAAAAAATTAACAATAATTGTCATCTACCATTTTCATATCCTAACCCTAGAGCTAACTTAATCGCTTGCGGACTTTAATTCAGGGATTGATCAACGTATCATGACTATATATCTATGCGCGTTATATGCTATCCGCTGTTGTGGTTAATATCGAACTATAGCCAAAATTTGATGAAAATTGAATAATGTTTGTAGGACTTACATCGTGCAGTATAAAAGTGCGAGCTAACGTTTTCTATTGGCCCACCATGTACGCAGAGCATTCCGAAAAGCGTGTATTGAAAGCAATACACAAAATTGATAGCGGCAAAGAGGTATCTGACGCAAACAGATGGATAATCTCAAAATAATGATAAACAAACAAATGAATATAAAACTCTGCGGTTAAGTAATTGAAACAAAAATGTCCATGTTTGCACAGGAGCCATCAGCTAAAAATAGAATTACACGCTACGGATACCACAGCTGCACAAATTTGAATAAGCAGCGACTAATAGAAAAAATTGTTGTCGATTTATTTAATAGAAATTTAATGTTCATCAGAAAATGTATTAAAATATTCTATAATCTTTCAATAAAGACACAGCAAAGACATGTGAAAAATGAAAGCGCCTCTATTCAACCAAATGTAATGTGAACAATTAAAATTCATCAAACATCAAAATTACAAAAAACAGTCATTTATTTACAATCAAGAGCGGTTAGCAAGTAGAGCACAAGAATAGTGCTTAGGATTACTATTCTGATACGGTAGAGGCTACAATTTGATTGCATTTGATCGACCAAGCACAAGTCAAAAGTTTAGAACAGAAGTTCAAACTAGAAGAATAAAAAAGAATAGATTTTCAGCACTACCTAGAGACTACGAAGTACCTACGTCACAACACTTTGCCTCATAAAGATGTTAAGGAGCAAAAATGAATATATTGTTTTTCTCCTAAGTGATAGAATGTAAAAAAATATTTACAAATATTGTGACTTAGGTATTTAGTAGTCTACAGGTACTGCTTGAAATCTTTTCATGCATGATGCATTCATGCATCATTAATGCACTTTTACCCATACTAGAGATAGTTTTCAAATCAAAACTCTTCGAATATTTTACCACGACTAATATGCATGATATTTAAGCATGACCTATGTATACGGGGCACATAAAAACCATGTTTCAACAAGGGCATTTGATAAGAAAGCTTTAACCTATATAGAAATATTTGATACTAATAAAATAGAATAAAGATAAATAAAAGATAAATTCACTATAAGATTCTAGCGATTGGCTTGAGGGAAAAATCGAATACATTCGAACTGCATTGAACAACAACAAACACACGGATAGCAATCACTATTTTATTTAACTATCCATAGCAGTCCTTCTCAAACTGTGTTTCTCAAACTGGGACCCCAGGATTCCGCCAAAGTAGACTATTAAAAAACAAAAACAAAACGATATTGCGTTATTATCAGAGTTAATTTTAGCCCTGATAAAACTGGAGTAGCGCTACGCATCCTTCTCATAAAACAGGTGTGATCTTACACCTAAGCCTTTGAAAACAGGCGTAGCCTACAAAGGCAATGAGATCGCTCGAGGAGGGCAGAGGGGTGCTGACAGACATTTTTGAAGCCGTTCTTAACAGTCGTTGTCTCTTTTTTAACCATTCTAACTACAGCTACTCATCAACTTAGGCCTAACTATACCAAATTCGCGTTTCCGCGGCAATCATCGACGTCAGACGACTATCTTACACAGGCAGCCATTACGCCACCACATCTTAAAAACACATAGACCTACGCCTACATCATTCATTTTTACGTGTAACGTTATGCCTACCCGTTTCTAAATAGGCGTAATGATTTAGAAAAACCTTATTTTTGGCGTACTACGCCAAAATAAACCCTGGTCATTATCATAATTTAAAACAATTTTCATACCAATAGGTCGACAATCAAAGTCACACAGTGAACTTAATTTTATTGTTAACGTTTAGACCTGGCGCTTGAACGCTAAAACTCAGTAGAATGAACGTGAGTTGTCATTAGGATCGAGTTTAAGTCATAGACTGACCTATCAAAGCAGCTGAACCATTACAAGATTCAACATCCTGCCATGATACGTGCACGCTGATTGGTCAATTGGTAACCAAAACTCAATCGTGACTTACGTTCATGCAACTGAGTAGACCTATAAGCCTTAAACCCTAAACCTACGAGTTTTCAGAAGTCGACAAACAACTGAAGTTCCTCAGAGTAAAAATGTTTGAGAACCACTGATCTGTAGCAAGCAACAAATACCATTGCAAACATATTGAACGGTTGAGGATTCACCAACGACCATCATCGGAATCAATATGCATGAATTCTTGAGCAAGTATCATTGGAAAACCTTTGATGAAAAACAAATTAAATATTAAATAAGTACAAATGAAATTGATATAAAGAGAATAAATACTAGAGACTATATGTGATCTATCATTTCGCGAACAAGCGTAATACACTACGGGCAAACGCATTAAGTTTAACGTAATTACGCTGCGCCCTGATCACATGGTGATAGTCAATCAAAGCAACGCAATACATCCCATAATACTCCAAGACATTTTATTCCTAACGATGTATTGAAAGTTAGATTCGGATTTCGTGTCTTCTATTGTTGTTCCCCGCAGGTTTCAAGTTTTTCATAAAGTACAGAATGCAAGAGCATTTTCACAGCTTCGAGCCTCTAGGCTAATATTTGTTAAATTCTCATTCAAGAAATACCCAAAAAAAGAACGGAACGACAGAAGAACCAATCAAATCACTCTTTGTTGGCAATCGCTAACAATGGGTCTGCAGTTCTAATCCTCGAGCTATCCTACTTACAACAGAATTAACAACAACGACACAAGTAGTAAATTGGTAGAAACAGAGTGATAGATATGTCGAGTGATAAATATATATAATTGTATATTTTACTTATAAATTCCCCTGCAAAAAAAACCCTGATAGAGAAAAATGGATGACATGGGTCAAATAGTTCATGAAGGACAAAACCGGTAAGGGATCCCCACACACACTCGTGGTTTAGTGGCCGCAATCCCCGCCTAGGCAAGGGTAGACCATTTAAAGCAACGAACATAGAACCCTCATGCCCTGACTCCGCGGCGGGCAATGCGGGCAGTGTGAGAGGTCTTCCAGCGGAGAGAATAAAAGTGAAAATTTATATGATAAAGGAAATGCTGTAATCGATACCAGAGTTACAAGAGTAACTGCTGGTTGCTAGACTTTGATTTGAAGTGCGATTTTATTTTGTAGTCTGAATCAATCAATAAAAATATATGAAAGAGTTGTATCAAATAATCTGATCGGTTAATTCGGACGACAAAATAAAATCGCACTTCAAATCGAAGTCTGGCCTTAAGAGTAACATGGCTTCCAAAGTCACGCAATAGACTAAGTAAACTGAAGCAAAGTAATAATTCGCCTGTATATCATTAAAATTAAGAAAAAAATCATTAATAACTTTGCAGAGAAAAGAAATACAATGACAGACATCATTATATCACTGAAAATTAAAAATAATTGATTTGAGATACAGAGAAGTCATATCTGGAACAATCATAGCATGTGGAACAATAATGCTATTTGTATTGCAATGCCATTATACTTGCATTTTAAGATTTAAATGACATAATGAAACAAATTTGCTATCCATCAACTTCATACGTTGTCAAAATAATTCAGATCCGTTATCTATTAGTATTAAAGCACGAGGTACTAAAAGATACCTAGGGTAATATAAGCTTAGATCGTTAGGTAAATGAATACAAAGATAGTTTGAAAAATTTCCCACCCCTGCTTTCTAACCCCTGCCGACCTAGATCAAAAGAAAGATCAAATGATTCTGCAGCCCAGAGTTTCTTGAACGAGTCGTAAAAAATGTCTAAAGATAGGAGGGCAGATCTTTTGACTGTCTTTGCTACTACACAAGATTCTTACGCTCCAAAAAACCATATCGCATTTCTAAAAGAAAATCACAATATATTACTGTTATATTTGATTCTTAATGGCAAACGTCATAACCTTTCACTGCTAGACTATGGTGAAACGAATCTACACACAGCAAAGATTGCATACCTTGAAGCATTGGTGCGTACGCAGCGCGTATTGTCAAAGTGTCAATCGCTATACATAGTTTACATCTAAGAACACATGGATAGCTGCATACTGTACAGAAATGCATCAGAACAGAAAGATAGCGTGCATATATGAAGTGGATATATGCATAAGTATGCATATATTCTATGAATATATGCATTAGTGTGCGTATATGTCACAAATATATGCGTATGTGTGCATATATCTGCGTAATGGATCCTAATAGATTTATCAACAGCCAATCAAATAATTAAGCTTAACCCAGTACAGTTTTTGAAAAAAAATTAAATACTGGTTAAAATCTTAAAATACTTTTCATATAAGATGGATGCATTACGAACTAACCTCATTTTTATCGTGTAATCTGTTAATGTCCATGTTTTCACACAGGTTTACACGTTTTCACTCGCCCTGATCAGGACTGCTAGAGCTGGGTTTTTATGGCCGGATGCTCTTCCTGACGCCAATCAAATAAATAACTACCTGGCACGGGGTTAGCAGCAGCGACACTTGTGTGTTTAACAGCCTTGCTGAACAGTCTATAACGCCATTGTTTCATAGTTGCCGGCGCCAGGACTCAAACCCAGGTCCTCTGGACTCAAAGCCTTACCACTATACCACACCATGCATGCGGTAGTAAAGCTCAAATATAGACAGAACAGGGTAAAAACATAACAATTGAACAGAACAAGCGTTCCAATCCAACTTTTTGAGGGGATTAACACGTATATAGTACAATACAGTTTTTCTTAACCATCAGTGCAGCAGTGCAATTCAAGCCTAAATCGCATTTCCTACGACAACAACAACAATTAACATTAAGCTTCTAAATTCAAACAAACATCTGCCATTCATCTATTTCAAAAGAATATGATATTGTTGAATACTATTTAATAATGCAGTTGCATTTTTTTTCAAGACAGCTTTTCAATTAACGACAATAGCCGAACGAGTC
Source organism: Chamaedrilus cognettii (assembly GCA_034695025.1). Lineage (NCBI taxonomy): Eukaryota > Metazoa > Annelida > Clitellata > Enchytraeida > Enchytraeidae > Chamaedrilus > Chamaedrilus cognettii. The sequence continues at coordinate 13,020 of JAQIWG010001597.1, read as the reverse complement.
CCTGTCACCTTCGGCCACCAAAGCAAACATTAAAATCGCGTTAATTATTTTGCCGTCGTAAAAGTGACGATGCAGATGCGGTGTGCAACAAACGCTGCGGCACGTGCATGATGCATCGTAGCTACGTACACAAGCAGTTGAACGCTTATCGATAATTCAGTCACCAATGGCGGAAATCTAATCAACAACGATTAACACCATTGGCTGCCAATGACATCATCTTCATGCGGCAGCAACCAACCAAAACCGTCATGGCAATGCAGACTGTGAGATATCGTCACGGTGATGGAACTGCCATGACTAAGGTAGCAAGTGGAAAAAAATTCTGCGGCCAGACGACGACTCAGGACAGAAATTCGACGTAGTTGTGCGGTATTAGTCCAAATTTTCCGTCGAGTATTCCCTCCAGCCAACCGGGCTCTTTGGAAGGGCGCACTGAAACAAGTCACAAAGTCAAGTTTTCCAACATGCCAACAAAAATTCAAATATTAATTAAATTTACAAATAAGTCTTTTCCTTCCTCCATTTACACAAAGATATCTGTATAAATTGTGAAAAACCAGCTCGGCCAGTGACTCAAATATGGAAAGAGAAATTCAAGCCCATTTCTAAGTTCATAATGAATTTTTGATAAAGTTTAGAGAATATATTTCTATGATGCAGTGTAACGCCCAAAATAGTTAACACTCCATCTCCGTTTCACAATGCAAGCCATTGCAGCACCTTCTTGCTCACTAGCAGTGCTTACTGCTCGCGTGAACTTTTTTTACTAGGGGGCGGAGGCTCCCTGCAAAGTTAGGGTGGTATTTTTAAATGTAATGGAGACTCAAATTTTAAAAGAAAGAACTGTGAAAGAACCCCAAATCGCCTCCCCTTGTTTCCAACTTTAGGGAAGAAATTCAAAATTTAGGAAGAGAGTTTTTACTGATTGGGATTTGAGTCAAGTTTATCTCAGGCCAAACGCTTGCAATCAAATTGATCAAAATTCTATCAGTTTCATGAACGTAACTCTCCATTTAGCGATTGGGCATTATTGGACTACCCAGCGTATTTGAAAAAAATCGCACAACAGTACATTTCTCTTTTAATTACTGTACCGGTTTCTCTGCATGTTTCCTCACATTTCCTATACCTGTAATGTTAAATTTGAGATTTACAACTGCACAAATCGTCATCAACCGCAGACTAAACTATGTCCTGATGCACAGAATGCGACAGAAACAGAAGATTAAATACCGACAAGGAGCCCTTACCGTTAATGATTATCTGATTCGGCTCAAAGGACAGCTCAGAGTCGTTCTCAGCCTCACAGGCAAACAGCGTCCGCACCCTCTTGCTAAACACAACAGTCCACACCCTTAGACTAAACACAAGCAGTCCTCACTCTTCAACTAAACACAAACAGTCCACACCCTTAGACTAAACACAAACAGTCCTCACTCTTCAACTAAACACATATAGTCCTCACTCTTCAACTAAACACAAACAGTCCTCACTCTTCAACTAAACACATACAGTCCTCACTCTTCAATTAAACACAAACAGTCCTCACTCTTCGACTCAACACAAACAGTCCTCACTCTTCAACTATACACATACAGTCCTCACTCTTCAACTAAACACAAACAGTCCTCACTCTTCAACTAAACACCAGTTCTCACCCTTAGACTAAACACAAAACACAAACAGTTCTCACCCTTAGACTAAACACAAAACGCAAACAGTTCTCACCCTTAGACTAAAAACAAAACATAAACAGTTCTCACCCTTAGACTAAACACAAAACGCAAACAGTTCTCACCCTTAGACTAAACACAAAGACAAACAGTTTTGGGATTACAAACATTTTGGGATTAATATTAAAAATCAAATATTCGCATCACGCTGCAAGACAACTTGTGTAGTCGCTTACACACTACACATAGCCTAACAAAAAAGAAAATTAGTTGCATTGATATATTTCTACGTCACAGAACATGATTCGTGCCTAACCCTAACCATTATCCCAAATTGTCACTGCGTATGCTCTATAAAATAAAATAAGCACTAACAGTTATTTACAGCCTCTCAACCCTTCAGCTATTACCTCCCAATCCCTGCAGGTCGGGGAACAAAGAATTGACCTGCAGCCCAGAGCTCCCCAAACTAGTCGCAAAAGGCAACATAAGAGGGGGGAGTGATTCTGTGCTTGGTAAAGCCGAGGGCGAGGAGCAGAAGCGGACTGCAATAGTCTTCGTTACTACACACGGTCCTCCTTAAACTCACAGGGGAAGAAGAAGAAGAATTTGGAGCGTGCAATCGAGCAAAACAAAAGCTAAGAAAGTCAAGAAAAAAATTACCTGTCGAAAGAAATTCTGAAAACTAACAAATTGAACTAAAATTAGAAAAATGTCAAAAGTTGATAAAGCCTTAAATTGAAACATCTTCAAATAAAAAATACTATATGCTATTTCACACAAAAACATATGAAAACATTCAAACAAGTCACGTACCCGGCGGCTACGGCGGCGTGGTTATGCCGCTGTCGCAGCAGGTCATCGCTGGTGCCCCCTCGCGACTGCGACGTCGACATCGATGAGTTGGACGACTTGAAGTTGAGCGAGTCGGAGCTGCTGCTTGCGTTGCTATGGTGGTCTGCCCCTCCGCCAGGTAGTGGCCGCGACCCTAAGGACGAAACGACACCATATGTATTAAATTTGATGTCAAGCACAAAGCATAAATAAAAAACATCAATTCACCATGAAATATAAGTTGCTTGAAAAGGGAGACCAAAGGACCAAAGGATACGTATCTCTATTTTCACACAGCATAGCACAAGGAAACAATTAGCAAAAAATTTATTAAGATAGATTTACCCAGTAAGATAGATTTACCCAGTAAAATAGATTTACCCATAACTGCATACCAGCATTACACCTGACTTCATAGCCTTTGTTTCATGACAAACAATATAATGAAGCAGGCTTACAACAACGGAAGCCCGACAATTTTTTCAGAACTTAACATGCAAATTTGATTGTTATATAGCTGCAATAGCACAGAACAAGGATCTAAATCGAACAGATCTAGAAATAGAAACAAAAAGGACCAAATTGTTAATTTAATTACCAAAAACAAAACCGAAAAAAGACAAAAAAAAACACAACCACGCTGCACCCTCCCCGCATACCCGCCGGCGGCCCCTGATGCGTCAAACTCCCCGCCGTACGCAGCCCCGCGCGAAACTGCGCGTAAGACACCTCCCCCTCCCCCGCCGGTCCCCCCATGCCCCCTGGACTGCCCCCCACGACGCTCCCCCGATTGGTCTGGCTGCCCGACAGCTGTCTAACGTGTCCGCCAGTGACCCCCGACGAAGGCAACTGCATCGATGACGTCATCAAAGCCGGCGGCGGCTGCTGCGACTGACGAGAATACGGGGAATTTCCGGCATAAATTCCCGGGGACACGTCCCCCACGTCGCCCCCACCTCGCGTCGAATAAACGGATCCGACAGATGAATGCGAGCTCGCCTGATTGGCCGGAGGGATCTGCGACCCCCCGGCCACGGCGTGGGGGGAACCTGTGTGATAGACGACCCCCGGATGCGCCGCGTGATAACTGGACCCGGCGCTTTGCGACAAAAGAGGGCTCGGTTGCCCCCCTGAGGTACCCCCTGCCATGCCAACCCCTCCACCGGGAAGCGCCGGATAAATTCCGCTCCCGGATGGATAAACCCCACCCCCCGATGAATAATTTCCGCCCCCAGAAGAAGACATGTGATCCTCGCCACCGCCCCTTGAAGTCTGGGACGCGCTTTGTGCTCCGGAGGACGCGTGAGGCACATTGCCCCCCCCGGAACGAGGGGGCATGTTGGGCGACGCCCTGGCAGGGGTGGGGGCTCCCCCTGAGGGGCCCAGGGGCACGCGAGGGGGCTGGGGGGCCTGGCCCTTGGTGGTGCTCGAGAGGACGCGCGTGTTTGCGATGTCGGCAAACTCTGGAGCTGTCTTGAATATCTGCGCGTGATGGAGGGAATGTTAGGAGACAGCAAACAGAGACTAATATTTTTGGGATTTTTTGGGATTTTGACAGTGTGCAAAGACAATGTTACAAAAAAAGCTACATTGCAGTAAGAATCACTCTCCTCATTAGTCGCATTTTATAGCTTGCTCAAGGAACTCTGGGCTGCAGACCCATTCTCTTGTCACCCCAGTCTGCAGGGGTGCAATAAATATTTACATTTAATAGTTAAGTACAAATGTTTCCATAGCTATCTTGACAACCCATTGTCGCTACCGCTTGTTAAATTGCTAAAATCTTAACTTCGGTGAAGATCTAGAAGTTTGCTGCAGAACGAGATAGAAATAGTAAAAGGATGATTCGCGCTTTAACGTGGCATTCTCATCAAATAATCCATTAACACTTCAATGGCATAGACTGAATTGAATTGACGAAGACGATGACTTCAAACAACGATGACTTCAGACGATGATATTAAAAGATACGCCTTTTATATCCACGAATGTACGAATGTACATCCTGCACAAATATATACGTATCTGGCTAATGTCCTGCAAAACATAAAATTTTTTCTGCCCGTTATTTTCGCGATTTTGTCTCTCAAAAATTTAGCTGCGCTCAAATTTTGCGTTTTGGAGGACGTCCCATTGTAGTAGCGTCTGCGGCTTTATATTTGCTTTCCAGCGAATTTCAGATTTGCGAAAATTATTTTCAGATTCGCGAAATTACGTGCACACGAAAATTTCATGTTTTACAGTATTACACAGCATACAGTAAGTAGATAAATGATATGCTAAAGGGTGACTGGATACCTTCTCGTAGTGGTCGATGAGGATCTCGATGACGAGGTTGCAGAACTTAATGTCCATGATGGCGGCCATTGTTTCCTCCTCAGGGCGCATCAGCGTCGGACCGAAGCAGACGCCGATGTTGGACACTGTCATCAGATTCTTCTCACTCTGCTCTGACACTCTGCAGCGCATTAACATCAGGTTCTTTTCACTCTGCTCCGACACTCTGTGCAGTAAAGGCGTTTGCAATAACACGGTTATCGAATCCATTCAACGTTGTCACTTTCACTGCAGAATTTTTAGGTTCAAGAATACATTGGCTTTCTCAATCAGATGTTGACTATATATCTTGCATCTCCAGATAAATTTTAGAGTCAATGTTTGTTTATTGATTGATAAAGTTATTGTTGACAGCATAAAGGCTTCGAGTATCCTTTTTCGGCTGCACACAGTCTTGGGTGAGTGGTGTATTAGCAAAGCATTAACAATAATTATTAGATTACAATATCCTGGTATAATTGTAACTGAAATTTGATCAGCAGTACTTCATTGTTAATCTCCGTAAATTTAATAAACACATGTGACAACGCCACTTTCTTTAGTGCCACTTTCTTTAACGCCACTTTCTTTAGCGCCACTTTCTTTATCGCCACTTTCTTTAGCGCCACTTTCTTTAGCGCCAGAGGTTCCGTTTTTCTTTGGAACACAGTGCACATACGATCTTAGCCTACCGCTTGAGATGAGCAATGAGGACGTCGAGCATCTCAAAGTTCGGCTCGGGCAACTGGTGGATGAGCTCGTGGATGTCGTTCACTCGCAGCGTCTTCGCTTCCTGCTCTGCTCGATGAAATACAAAGAGTGTACTAAAAAATTTCAATAATACATCGCTTCAATGGTCGTTTGGCTACGATCATTTGGCTTTGAATTCCATGATGCAGAGTTAGTAACAATAAATGCTCATTAAAGAAATGCCTAATTGTTTTCAATTGCCATGAAAGATCAATACGATATTTTATAGAATCATCCATTTAGAATATTATATAATAATATTTGCTGAAATAGAAAACTTTATATGGTAATTTGCTAATATTACATATTATATGTACCACTAGCGCCAGCTACTGCAAGAAAATCATTTCACTGCTCTATACATTGCTTTGTGACTGAAATATGACGCTTTTCAAATAAAAATTGCCGAAATACGATGACGCACTATAAATTGTCAACTAAACGCATACGCTAGTACAGTAACTAGAATTGAAATAAAAAGGATCTGCCCGGCAATTAAAAAGGGAGCAAAAAAAGTCAATGTAATGCAATTATCCAATGCAAAACATATCCAACTGAAACAAAAATAACAATAAAGCTTAATAAAATCTCAGTTCTCTACGTTAGTTTGAAATGTTCAGATTAAGCCGACTCACTAGCAGCCTGTATCAAGCGCTTGTGATAGGTGAACGTCATCAACGGTTCCGGCAGTGACCTGTCACAACAGTCAACTACACTTGTTAGATGGCAAACGTTATAAGCGGTTCTGGCAGCGACCTTTGACAACAATCAACTACACACGTTATCAGATCTGTTGGACACTCTCAGCTCATCCTAAAACTAAACAATTAAACATCTAATCCAACGCATGCATGAAACCGTGATTTTGTGTATGAGTGGAAAAACACACAAGTGCCGAAATAACCCCACAGTTCTGACTGCTTGTATTTTTTCCGTGCGTGTACAAAAACACGGCTCTAATAAATCGTTGAAGTAGACCTTGTTTGGTGTTTTGGGTGTTTAATGTGTCGTAACAAAGACTATTACAGTCTGGTTCTGTGCGAAGGGCCACGCACAGACCGCTCCCCTCTCTTTAATCACATTTTACAATGCGCCCGGGGAGCTCTGGGCTGCAAGCCAATTGTTCCCTTGCTGGCAGAGGTGAATGCAGGCAGAATTAGACCGTAACAACGTCACAGTTTAGTCTGCGCTGCTCCTCTTCGGCGCTCAGGCCAAACACAAAGTTAAAAAAATTAGAGAAGGAAACATACACTGTACAGGGTATATCAATAAATATAATCATCGGAAAAACCTATTAACGAAAAAGCAAGCATGCAAAATTGATATACCATCACATACACTCGTACAGAAGCAAACAAGAAGAACGAGGCAGACAAAAGGCAGCCCGAGAGAGACAGGAGAGATGTAGACAGACTGTCTAAATGCCCACAGACCTGAAGTAGTTTTTGAGAGCGCTGGTGATAGTCTTCATCTCCCATTCGCCATCCACCTCGGTCAGGTCAACCCGATCTGCCTTCCGCCGATCTGCATCGACCAATCAAAGAAATATAGGTCAACTCACATCAAAAGAATTAAGGGATTTCAGTGACATAGACCTGCATGTAGATCAATTCGAGGCAATCCTTTGGCCATCAGTGCAAAACAATGCAAGAGATCTAGGTCAACCCAAACTAATGAAACAGGCCTAGGTCCCCCCCCCACCCACCCCCACCCACTCACCCCCACCCAGAGAAATGAAACAAATATAGTCTCACTCTGTCTACTTTTCTGAGGGTATTGACCATCTTAGATCTAAATCTAAATTTGTTAAATGGTCCCCTAGTAATACTTATACAAACAACATTCCATGCAGGGCTTGATTTGCCAATCGCCATCAAAGAACTTTTTGAGCAGTTGACGAATTTTTTTTCCATTAGGTGAAAGCCCTTGGCGAATAGTTTATTCATCCTTTGTTCTTAGAAGTTCAAATACTGGCTCTACAGTGATGAAAAGAGCAATAAATTTAATATATTCCAGTGCACCCAAAGGAAACAAATGTTTAACAAATTCGGCGAAAAAAAGTATGGCCTGGCAAGTAAAAATGTCTGTTCGCAATTTTTTGACAAATTTTTTTCAAGACCCAGATCAGGCCCTGATTCCATGTTTCCCAATAGGTGGTCCCAAGCCATGTTCCGAAACAAAGGAATTGTACTCAGACTGCCAAGCACAGATACTTAAACACGTACCTGTAGTATCAGTTATCTAAATGAACATCAAATGTTAAACCAAACTTAAAAAGCGAATTTACTAAGCTTATGAACAAACTTCTGAATGTCTGATTGAAATTGAGTGGTTATTCACAAACTACCACACACTTACAGCAGCTGATCAACAGCGGTGCTGTAAGAAAATTTTGTTTTCAATGGATGACAGAATTACATTCGACTCTTGAAAGATGTCAGACTCACCGAGCAGAAGGCCGGTGAGCTTGAGTACTTTAGAGTTGACTCCGACGACTCGATAAAGACCTTCCTCCTCTAGACCTTCAGCACAGAGAGGTACTCACAGTGAATGTATAAGTTTAGTTTGAGATCCAGATGAAGCTACAGACTGAAAAATCAGCATGCTTGAACCATTGCTCAATCCTAAACTCATGAAGCTTCACGTGCACCGAGTGGGCCATATATTACCTTGATCGCGACACACGTTCAGTCGTTCATGCCATTAGTATTCACTAATCCAATCATGACAGAAATGTTGAGTAGTGTACACCGTATACTACTCTACCACCTGAAACCCCTCAAGCCCCTGAAAAAACCTCGGTCATATCAGGCGTTCTAAAAGTAAGCCTGTAAAAAACAAAAAATTTAAATAAAATCATATGCCAAATACAAGTACGCAATGCATACCATACGCGCGTATACGGTTTTATTCATACTGTGGCGAGCAAAAGTTTGGACACATCACGATTTTTCAGAATTTTTTAGACACCGTAGTTGCGCAGTGAAGAGTTATTTCAATGATCGTAGATCTTTTTCTTAGCAACCAATCGCATCGAACGAAATGGATCTTGGATCAATATCTCACAGCGCTGATTGGCTGTATGATGTAATGATCCCCGATCTATGTTCCATTTTCCATTGAGAGTATTATACCCAACTGTTCATAATATTAAGAATGACAGAAATCCGTTGATGTTCTCAGTGCTGTACGCAGTAAAAACTATCCCTTTTAGAAATAATGAAGAATATGCTAAATCAAATCTAACTTGCCATGACCAAAAATAATAGACATAGAATTCTCTTAAAATATACATAAAATATAAAATATATACATAAAAATATAAAATATAATAAAAAAATTAAAATAATAAATAATAAATAATAAAATATAATATTAAAATATACATAAATTATACAAGATCATATTCTCTCTTACCCCTAGCTTCGATGGCAGCGATGCATTTCTTGATCAAGCTGAAGCCAATATCATCTAGAAGACCTGCGCGCAATTCAGTTACATAGCTAAAACCAGCTTACTGATGCTTGTCAGCATTGTTTCATCACAAAGTTATGCTACATATAGAGCGCGCAGTGCAAGATAGATTTAATCTTCATCTAATCCTTAACTAATCCAACTCAAGTTGCAGACAGAATTTTTTCTTTCAAGAAACACAGTTATAGAATCCAAATTGCCCTTCCCGCAGCAGAAATACAGCTGGTGAACACAAAACAAAAACTGGACCACATTCAAAATTTTATTTCATAAATTTGCTATTATTTAAAGATGGTCAAAAATGATCAAAGGATAAGTACCCGAAGAGTTCAGTAAAACCTGAATTATTAAATATCAAATTCCATTTCAATCGTGAACAATTCTGATGAAAAATCGGAAAGGGATGGGTTCCAAATTCTCAATGCCCAGTCAAAGTTCAGGTCATCAAGTAAAAAATAGAGACACATGTACAAAAAAGAAAAATGCTCACTGTCCATTTTATTGTTTCGCGTCGGCTCTTGGTAGATCTGAAACGAGGCACAGAAAATGATCTGTTTAACCACATCAAGAGATCGAGCTCAATCAATTTAACTAAATAAACTATTAAGTTATTTCACACCCAGAGATCATTCAGCCACCTGAAAATAAAATTGTCTTAAAGTTAACGCATCTTAAAATATTAATGTATCATTATGATTCATAGAACAAAGTTAAATTTGAAAGAAAGAAGAGAAAAAAGAAAGGCGCACCGGTTCCCTGCCGTCCATGGCGTCCAACCACTGTCGCCGATTGTCCTCCGACAACGCCTGCAGCGTCAGCGGCTGTGTCCTACTCAGTACCAGAATAACAATATTAGCGCACAAGTCTACCCAATCTGTACCAGGACAACATCAGCGTACAAGTTTATCGTATCATGATTCCCGTACCATCAATAGAATATTATTGTAAAAGTAAACCTTATGAGTACCATTAAAAAAAAATCACCACACAAGTGTACCTTGTCCGTACCATAACAAAGACAACAGAGTACAAGTGTAGCTTGCCAGCAACGGAACAACAACATTACAAGTGTACCGTATCAGCGACAGAATTTACGGAAAAGGCAGTTTTTTAGTTTAGTTGTACCCAACGGCACCAGGACAACAACCAGACTGCACAAGATTAGCAAGATTGCAACTATTAGCTAAGTAACATAACACAAATAATACTAAATCATCAGAACTGATGACAGTCTATAGCAGCACCGCATTCACAGCTGTACGTGACACGTGGATCAGACCTGTCGAGGACGGTGATGTCGAAGCAGAAGCGCTTGTCGATGCTCTCCTGCGCGCGCCGAGTGCACGACGTCAAACAGACCTTCTCGGTTGCCTGACAAAAAAGCTAAAGATAGAGTTACATCACATCTTCCGAGGCAGATTCAGAGCCACAACACGTGTGTTTCCAAGAAGGCGGCCCGGGCCCATGCGCGTTTTCGAAAAACGATACGGAGACACGCAAATCATAAAATATGGCATATAACCATCATATCTTACAGGAAGGCGTTCGTGGAAGCACGCATGTCTACCAATAACGGCGTTGATAGGAACACGAAAAACTTATACATTACATCTTCCGAGGCAGATTCCGGGCCATCTTCTGAAAAGATGGCTCGGAAGATGTAGAGTGGATTCTATAGACGTACCTGAACTCCTACCTCGACCTAGAAGGACAATTTAACAGCAGCCCATAACTGCCATTCAAAACAGCGTTTTGCTTAGTCCATTTGAATTAATATACCACGTCTTAAATTAACGTGATGTCATAGATTTCAAAGAAAATGATTTTCTGTTTTCACTGATTTTAAATTATAGCGATTTCTTGTCGAAATAAATTTGTGCCTTTAAAACTTTCAAATAAATTTAACGTTTTTTCGAATGGCAGTTATGAGCTGCCGTTAAATTGTCTTTCTAGGTCGAGGTAGGAGTCCAGGTAAAAGTTGAGGAACGTCTATAGAATCCACTCGTAATGCAGCTATCTTAAACGATAGATATTACAAAAGGATGCTGAGATCAGAGCCATAGCTCCAACCAATCAGCACGCACGAAACACGATCGGATCTTGATGGCGGGATGGCTCACACGAGCGGATTGCTAACTATATAACCTGAAATGAATACTGATGCACACGCTCGTACAATCTGACACGACGATTGCATCAACGCTATGGTTTAATATATTAACAATTTCTAGCAGCAGCGACAATCGCAATGATTTTTAATCGCAGCGATGCTATTACGCGCGCGCTCTCCCATTCTCGCTGCGGTGTACTCACGCAGCATGACCATCAAAGCAATGCAGATGGTATATGGCCACGCAAAGAGAAAAGAAGTCTATGTTTTGATGCGCGGTAAGAAGGTAATCGTATGCGTTATGGCAATACCAGCGCTGGTTTTTGTTACCGATAATAACTGCACTGTTAACATTGAATTTGAAGTCAATTTAGGCATAAAAACAAGTCAGCGAGGACAATGCATATTGTCTTCAAAGCGCTCTCCAGTTAAAGTCGCTTACCCCGGCTGAGGACTTCCCGGTGACCTGGTTGTACTGCGTCATCGTCAGCGACTTGTCGGCCTTCTGGTACTGGCAGTAGTATTTGGTCCACGTCGTACCCAGAGCCTCTGCAACGTTGCGAGACATAGCATCTACCCTTGTCGGTACCGGCAGTACTATTTGGTTCGCGCCGTACCCGGCGCCTCCGCAATACTATACGACATTATATTAATCTTAGTGACGCGGCAGCGTTTGGTTCACGATACACCCATTGCCTCGGTAACATCGTATAAATTACTTTCGGTAGCCTACTGAGTACTGACAGTAGTATTTTGCCACACTGTAGTGCTTCTGTACTATTGTTCGACAATACAGAATTTCTGATAGTGGCAGCAGTATTTGGACCACATGACATCTATCTATCCTGTTTGCATCACAATAAATTACCGCATACTGATACTGACAGTGCTCAGTATTTGGTCCACATAATATCCAGTGCCTCCTAAACTCTGTACCATATACAAATTGTGCACAATTAATTGCTCAGGGAGTTTTTTGTTATTTTGTTGTAGTTTAGAGACCGTGTGTAGCACACAAGGGCTATATACAGTCCGGTTCTGTGCCAGAGAAGCGGCACAGAACTGCTCCCCCTTTTCTTTAATCACCTTTTACGACAAGCCCAGGGAACTCTGGGCTGCAGGCCAATTCTTTGTTTCCCAGCCTGCAGGGAGCCGGGTCAAATAAGTGTTGCATATATGGATATAGAGAAACTTACTCTTTTCCAGCAAGTAGAGATATCCCTCTCGTGCGCACGACTTTGACGATCCATAATGATCCTGGGGTTTCTGCTCAAATTCACACCAAACATTCACATATTGCACTATCAAAGTGGTCAAAAACAGAAACAATATAGCTTGCATGTACATTACATTACAGAGATCTCTATTTGAACACGAAGGCAGCTTAAAATAGAATATAAATAAGGTTGGACTAAAATACAACAGTGCAAGCAATTATAGTAACGGCAATCTGCATTAAGAATTGTACGCAGCTTAGATCCCCCTCTATGGAGAGGGTGAAACAAACTGTTGACGAATAACATCTCTATATCAAAGTTTGAAATCAGTGTATCGTTGTACCCATACTACCTTTTTCTAAAGAAAAATCTTTAAATATTTCTTGCTGCACCCTGGCTAAATAAATTATGGAGTCAAGTAAATTATTCAATGTTTCAAGTTCTGAATACATGTACAATGTATTGTATAATTGTACGAAGTACAATATATGTACAATGTATTGTATAATTGTACGAAGTACAATACATGTACAATGTATTGTATAATTGTACGAAGTACAATACATGTACAATGTATTGTATAATTGTACGAAGTACAATACACGTACAATGTATTGTATAATTGTACGAAGTACAATACACG
>JAQIWG010001596.1:0-23718 GCA_034695025.1 Chamaedrilus cognettii | reverse complement strand
AGGTTAACTCGCGATGGTGGGTACGGATATAAGAGTTTTTCAATATTGCGCTGATCGATATGGAATGCAAGATATTATCGTGATGATATTTTGCTTTCCATATCATTTGTATCAATGAGTAAAATATTTTAAATTTCAAAGTATAAATTACATAAAGATGTCACGTTTAATGTTAATGCGAAATGAATGTTTTTAATGAGTTGACTTTAGTAACATTTCTTATACGTAATTGACTTGATTTCAAATTATTTTTAGTAGCAATAAATGCTTTTAATGAAGTCCAAGTGCTTTGATATTTAATATTATGTATTTAGAATTTTTGGACAGCATATCATTGTTGTAAAGATGTTATTTGAACGCTTTGTATAAATTAATACGGTACGGTAGTTCTACTAAATCTGATATTATTTTCAGTTTCTATTATCAATTACATGATATTTTTTATATACTATGAAGCTAAATTCATGTAAAATAATTAGTTGAAGCATGCAATGTGTTTTGGTTTTTTCAATTCATGTTTTGCAGGCCGATCAATGTCAAGGTCGAGATGTGCTCTCTCATGACCTACATCTGGACGAGGTCAACGAATCGCAGCGCATTCCGTTATTATCTAGAGTAGTTCGGCGACTACAGAGCGGCGGTGGTGCCACCAACAGCAGCGGCAACGCTATTGCAAGGCAACCACTGCAGGTGTGATGGATATGAACAGAAGTTAAGCTCAGCCCCGATAACACATGCGTAGCATTACGCCTGCTTCCAGAACAGGCATAGTGCAACTGCTTGGCTTTTAAAAATCACGTAGGCCTATGCCATGATAGTCGATTTTCACGCGTAATACTACACTTGCTCGTTCCAAATAAGGCATACATGTTAGAAAAAATCATATTTTTGGCATATTGTGGCTACTAACTGAACCCTGGACATGAACCAAATTTGGTTAGTCTGATCAGAATTACGAACAGCTCTCCCACATTTGAGGCGAACCAAAGATCTCAGTGAATCCCTCAATCGTGTCGTGAATTTTTTGTGCTTTGGAAGCTATTGTGCTAACGTTGGCGCTTTAATTGATAATTTCTGATTTTTATTCAATATATCTTGTTGATCAAAGGGTCCTTTCTTCTGTAAACTAAAAAAATTCTGCTTAGGGAATTATGTTAGCACATATTGCTTTTCGTAGTTTTAATGTTATCAATCATTTTTTATATGAACACATTAACAAACCAAGAATTTCTATGCATTTGAAAGACAAATTGTAAATTTGATGTCATTTTAAAATATTTTTTAGAGGCAAGGGGACCAAGTTGATTCCCGACAACAGGCAAACAATCACGTCACAGCGCCTAGCGCCAAGGCTGCGGCATTGTCCAATCACAGCGCTGCCTCCTCCTTGGACCAGGATGACGACTCGTTTTTTGATGACTTCAATAACAAAAGTCAAAACAAGTCGATTGACCTAAGCAGGTCAGTTGATTTATGAGTAGCTCGTAATGGTAGCCAATTAAAGTCTCGTGATCTTTTTAGGTTTTATGTTATTTGAAGTTATGCAAATCATTTTGACAAATGAGTGACTCGTGCATTCAATCTTATTCTCTTGCACCCTGAAGGCCGTATGTAATAATTTGAAATTACTCTCATCATTATTAAGTTCTTTGTGACAAAATTATTAAGTTGTGCTTAGGTTTGTTTATGTGTATTGTGGCGGAATCATTTATGTTTTATTGTTGCTCCTCTCTGAAATATGTTTTTCTACAATGGCTGCAATCGCATGATTCACAACTTTAAACTTTTGAACTTTACCCCCTGCAGGCCGAGAAACAAAGAATTGGCTTACAGCCCAGAGCTCCCCGTATGAGTCGTAAAAAGCGATTAAAGAAGGGGGAGCGGATCTGTGCTTCCTTGCATAGGACCGGACTGGACCGTATATAGTCTTTGTGAAAACCTAAAGATAAACACAAAAAAACACAACTTAGAAACATAGTTCTGTGTTTCATTGCAAGGAATACCAAGCCTCCTGCAGCAGCAGCGGCGACCACAGCAGCACCGGCTGCTGCTGCTGCGAGCTCTGCGGTCAGCAACAGTATGAGTTCCTTGGCTGGCCTGCCGTCGCTAGGTTGGTTTTAAACAATAAAGCACCGTATATAGACTAAGGTTAGGTTTATCAATCTAGTGTTAAATCTTGGTCTGAGGTTGTGATCTTGCTCAATCAGTGCTCTTAGATGTTGATTTAGGATGTATTTGGTGTAATGTGATTGGCGGCTAACATGTAATCTTGGATTAAGAGGTTAATGCTTGATGGAAAACTTTGCCTAAGGGCGATGTCAGAGACGTAACTTGACTTCTACCTTCACTCCTACCTCAGTGAGGAACAGATTTTTAACGGTGGCCTAAAACTTATTATTAGAAATTGCGTTTTGTTTTCGCTGATTTAAATTATTCTATGACGTTTAAAAATGTATGTGACATCATAGATTAACATTAAATAAACGTTATGTTGTTATTGTTGTTATTTTAAGATAAATTTATGTCTAACTCCATTTGTGTTCTCGTAAATTTCTGATAAATGGTAGATGTTTTGAAACTTTGCCGACGTAGTAGTGGAGTTAAGAAGTCAAGATATTCTCTGAAATCACCCCTCAGTGTATAAATAACTTCAATGACTTTTATAGGCAGATCAGGCAGATCAGTATTTTTGATTTGCGCATGTCTAATTAATCATGCCCTGACGTATTAATTAATATAGTCAAGCATGAATATGCAGCTAGATAGTTCGTTAAATATTTATCTTTATTATATGCCAATGCCACTTGCTTTTATGTTATTTCATAGTGCACATTCATACCGTGACTAGCCAGTTGAAAATATGATGTAATTTATAAGTTGTGTGTCCGAAATGAACCTAACTAAGCTGACCAGTACCTCCTCGCATCACATGTACTTCATGCTTAAGCCTAAAAAACAGGAAAAAATCAGATGAAGATGGATTTTCTGTATTTCAGGAAACAACGCAAAGCCTCAGCCTCCATTCACGGCCGCAGACAATAAACCGACGCTCGCTAAGAAAGTGTCGACGGAAAGTGGCGATGGAGGTAGGAACACAATGTTCTGTTTCTCTTTGGAACCGAGTCATCTTTGATGAGATGTTTAAATGCCAGATACTGCCAGGCATTTAAAGAGAAATACTGAACTGGATATAGACGTAGATTCAAATTAAAGTTGGCTTGCTTGACATTCATGTCAGTAATTATTTTGTAACCGTAATTTTTAGCTTGGGTCAACTCGGTCAATCAACTTTGTTGTAATCGGGTGAATAGAAATTGAATAATACGCTTTATTATTAATAAGCACGTGCTTTTGTTATGATGAAAGCAGCCAGGGCCTGATCTGAGTCTTGAAAAAAATTTGCAGGAAATTGCCAAAAGACAATTTTTCGCACCAGATCGTACTTGCTTGTGCCGAAAAATTTCACACATTTGTTTCCCTCTGGTGCACTGGATTATATCAAATTTACTACCATAAAATCCAATAATCAATCATCATAAAGCCAATTATTGAGCTTCTAAGAACGAAGGATAAAAAAAAATTTGCCAAGGGCTTTTGCCAAATGAAAAAAAAATCACCAGTTGTTCAAAAAATTCTTTTTTGGCGACTGGCAGATCAAACCCTGAAAGCGGCTATCTAACTAGTAGACAAATCTGGTGCACATTTGTCTGCAATCCATTTAGATATAACATTTAACATTTTTGGTTTTAATTAATCTAGATGGATATTGACTAAGTGTGATTTTTTTGACAGACGATGACTATGACGAAGACTTTCAAGCGTCATGGTATGTTTGTATTACTCTTTTCTTGTATCCAAATTTAAACTTAGTTTTTGACCTTTCTATACTTTTAATAAAGAAATGTAAGTATTTTGACTTTTTTTCTTAGGAAATGAATCAAATATTGTATCCCTATGTTACAGCTACTAGTATAAAGTGCTACGTTTTTTTCATCGGCATCTCGCGCTGGCAAAAAATAATTATTGCGGTCACTGTTGTAGTGTATTTTGAAAAATATGTGAAAAATTACCAATTCCGTGTTTCCAGTTCAAATAATTCTGATTAATTGGTGCCTTCTCGCCTCATTGGTTGCAACTAATTGCAGCATCAGTCCTATTGGTCAAACACCGAGGTCGGCGAGGTCCGATCGCAACACGCGCACGCAGTCGAGCGAGCAGAGTAAAGAAGAAGAAGATGAAGATGACGAGGAGGAAGAGGTACAGGAAGAGATTCTGGAGGATATTTCAACAGTCGACGATTTGTTCAAGGACGAGTCTAGTGTGGTGAGTGTAGCCACATTGATGATTTGATTTATCAGGTGCATTACCCTTGCAGGTCAGGAAACAGAGAATTGACCTGCAGCCCAGAGCTCCTCGGGCGAGTCGTAAAAGGCGACTTAAAGAGGGGGAGCGGTTCTGTGCTTGATAAAGCCGAGACCGAGGCACAGAACCGGACTGTAATAGTATTTGTTACTACACGCGGTCCTTAAATTTCCAGGGGAAGTATGAATCCGGTGCGTGTAAAGTAGACAAGCACTGAGCGTCAGTGCTGAGCTTGATTTGTTAGCAAGCCAAGCGAATCGATAAGATTGATTAGTATGCTGAGTTGTCAATTCACCGCATTATCGCTCACTACGCACTATTATGATTCTATATCCTATAACACAAGAAGTAATCTCATAATCACGTGATGTAAAATGACCAATCATGATCAAGTTCGTTTTCTTATGGGCGCAGCCATTTTGGCAGTGTGTTATTTGATGTTAATTTGTCACATTTCCTTGCTTTGTAAGCAACATAAGCAGTTTGCTTGCCTACTTTACACACCACAGTTCTCAAGAGATTATTTTAAGCCAAAACTACGCTGTGGTGTTGTAGTTAAGGCATTGGACACGAATTCTACAGATCTGAGCTAAAGTGTCGGCGCTGGCAAGATGACATCATGGCGTTACAGGCCCTTCAGCAAAGCTATAAAACACACAAGTGTCACTGGTTGCTAACCCCGTGCTAGATAATTATATATTTGGTTGGCATCAGGAAGGGCATCCGATCATAAAAACTCGGCTTCTGCAGTCCTCATGGAATGATGGACATTAAAGTAACCACCCTTTTTTGCTTATGTCGTTAGTTTACAGGGATTCTTTCAAGCGTGGAGATTGACCAATTTGTGAAAAACACAATTATTGGCTTGCACAAGAGATGCAAACGGCAATTAAGTAGTTCTGCTTGGTTGACGCGTTTTTTCATAGGTCAACTTGAAAGTGACTACTCACATCTTTTTAACCGCTCGATGGATTTAAACGAAAATTTGTAGAAGTTTAAAGCAATGGTCCAAACTAATGTGTAAAAATGTAATTTTCAACGCTTATTGCGTCCCGTTGTTATTGAAGAAATTAATTGGGTTCTTTGCTTTTGAGACACGTTGTATGCATTATGATATGGAACTTTCAGATCATTTTCTTGACCATAGATTAGAAAATTTGCCAATGTCGCAGCAGCACAGATCAAATGGCGATTTAGTTTACTCGTGTGATTTTACACCTTAAATGCCTATCTTTCTTTTTGAGCTGGTTAGACCTTATTGTTTGACCAATTGATTCTGAACTAATGGTGTCTATTAGCCACTACAACACAGTGAGGCGCTGTGGTGTAGTGGTTGAGGCGTCGGACTTCGAGTCCGGAGGACCAGGGTTCAAGTCCCCGCGCCGGCAACTATAAAGCCATGCGTTACAGGCCGTTCAACAAGGCTGTTAAGCACAGAAGTGTCGCTAGCTGCTAACCCCGTGCAGATAATTATTTATTTGGTTGGCGTCAGGAAGAGCATCCAGCCATAAAAACCCAGCTCTAGCAGTCTTGATCAGTGCAGGAAAAAACGTGTGAACCTGTGTGAAAACATTGACATTAACAGATTACACGATAAAAAGGAGGTTAGTTTTGTTAAAATAGTGTATATTCTGCAAGCAATGCATTTTAATCATTCGGCTGTGTCTGTAGTTTAGACATTTGGTTTGCTTGCCGTTGTTGTTAGAACGGAGACATGACGACGGATCGCACGGTATCTCCGACGGGACAAAGCGCCATGCTCGATTATCTGGAGGACGTCTTGCATCCGTAGCAATCGTCGCGGTGGCAATCACATCCTGTCTTCCACTTCCTCCTATCGTACTATAATCACCAGGGTTAAGTTTAGCACTGACAACATGCACACGCCTGCTCGTTTTTGAACAGGTGTAGTGATATGATTAGCCTTTAAAAACCGCGCGGGCCTACGCTACCGCCAGGGTCTACCGCCAAGGTCCGCCTTGATCTGCTTGATTTTATTTTATTTATTTTCCGGCGAAATAAGGCTTTTGGCAAATTTTTTTGCTTTTTTTGCATTTGGCAAAATGAACGCCTTTGGTGAATTTTTTATTTTTACTTCGTTTTTAGAAGCTCAATAACTGGCTCTATGGTGATGAAAAGGCAACAAATTTCATATATTTTAGTACTCCCAATGGAAACTAATGTGCAACAAATTTGGTGAAAAAAAGTACGGCCTGGCGAAAAAATAAGTACTGGTGAAATTTTGGCTAAATTTTTTCAAGACCCAGATCAAGCCCTGGCTACCGCGGTCGATTTTCATGCGTAATGCTGCGCCTACGCGTCTAAATATGCCTACAATTTGCATCCAACTATCATTTTTGGCGTACTGCGCTTTCTAAGCTTAACCCTGATCATCATCGAGTGAACTGCAGCAGCTTTGATCCATGATAAAACATGACATTTTTGCTGCATGTATTTTGGCGATTTTATTGCCTTTGAGAAAGTTTGCTGCACTTAATTTTCGCTTGTTTTTAATACTTTCCATTATAATTAGCTTCTGCAGCTTTATTTTCGCTGCAAGTAATCTTCGCGATTTTGACCGATTTGCGAAATTCGCCAAATAAACATGCACGCGAAAATTTCAGGTTTTACAGTGACCTATTTGTGATTTGACGAAAAATTTGTGTTTGCAGCGAAATAAATTCCAGCGTCGATTACGATTTCATTCAGTCAGATGCCAGCTGTGAAAGATAAAATAATTGATTGTGTAACTATTGCTTGAGTAATTGAAATGATTGATTGAGTAACTATTGATTGAGTGATTGAAATGATTGATTGAGTAACAATTGATTGAGTGATCAAAGTGATTGAGTAACTATTGATTGGGTAATTGAAATGATTGAGTAACTATTGAGTGATTGAAATAATTGAGACAGCAGCATCGCAACCTATGTTGCAGCTTGACATGGGATGGATTTGAGAGATTGTGCTCTCAGTGTGCACGTTGTGTGTTAAATTTCATCGAAGTAAAACCACTCTAAAACATGACATGTATGCGCGTGCTTGTAATTTTGGAGAATTTCTCGAATCGGTCAAACTCGTGAAAATCACATGCGCAAAAATTAATTCGTTGAAGCTAGGCTGTATATAATGGGCAGTCCTTAAAAACGCCAAAATTAAGTGCACAGCGGAAATTCTGAGGCTAAACTGTTAAAATAACATGCGACAAAATTACGTGTTTTACAGTATAAACGATAGCATTGTGCGAGTCTGATGCCTGAATGCATGAACAGCATCCTATGATGCAGACAATGTCATGCTAGGAGGTATTGTTGCCAGATTATAAAGTATTTTGCTGTAAGTTTTCCTAGACTTCTTTCACCGGTATAAAGTTCGATGTCAGCGATTGCTTGCACAAAATTCGCTTCACGGTTTTTGCGTGTATACGTCTAACATGGTCGTGTGACTCATGTGATTAATCTTTCGTATTATTAAACATTGTCATAATACAATAAACAATCAATCTGTGATATCAAAAGTTTTCGTCTGAATTCTACGATTGATTGAGAATACCGATTACTTTGCAGCGTGCCTAATTAAAATAGCTCGAATAAAAGGATTCTTGTGCGATGAGTTTTAAAATTAATAAATTTTTAAGGGGCGTCGCAACTTTCCATTTAGCCTGCGGACGCGTCCGGGCCGCGTCCGTTTGAATTAATTTTTGATGGGCTTTGGCGACGTTCATTTATTTTTAAAGGGCTTCGCGACTTTGAATTTAACCTGCGGACGCGTCCGGGCCGCGTCCGTTTGAATTAATTTTTGATGGGTTTTGGCGACGTTAATTAATTTTTGCGGCTGGATTCAATATACAGTCATTCAGAGGCTTCTCCTATAGTTCGTTGACATTGAATCGCTTAGCATATAATTACAAGTTGATTGGTCAGATATTGAGGCATCTATAGCAACTACAAGCTTATTTTTAGATTTAGTATTGGCCAAGCTACAGCTTAGAGAAAACTGGTCTTTGTTACAATAACAAGTAGGCACAATTTTGGTTACGGTATCGACCGGACGTCACCGCATTGATTCCTTTCAAAAGGATTTTGGCAACCTTCAATTTTGCTACCGGTAGCGACCGGTCGCCACCGCATTCATTCATTTCAAAAGGGGATTATCAACGTTCATTTTCGATAGCGACCGGTCGCTACCGGAATGTGAAATTGAAATACCTCCAACTTAGCCGTTGATAATTAGAAATATTGCCCTGATGATATTATCCTAGATTTCATGAAACTTCACCGGGGACTATTTTTTACATCTTTCAAGTTTGAGGACCCAGTCTCACAAAATTGTTTTGACCAAATTGAATCTATACGTGGATGATTTAGTTCAAAACGAGCAGTTTGGTGCAAAATTCATACTTTTAACTTTCACAGGAGCGGAGATTCAGATTTTGCATAATTTAACCGATTTTGTTGACGATCATGCCAAAAACCGTCAGGGTTTATGTGGCCTCCAGCTGCCAGCATGGTCAGGTGTAAATGTCATGGTCTTTTAATAATAGGCAGAGATTAAAGACTTAATAAACTTATCTGGCGTGAATTACAACAGTAAATGTATCACAATGCTACCGAAAATAATGTAATTGTGTATGCTGCTACATGTAAACCCTGCACGAACGTTTTATAAAATAAATTTATTGTTTTATCATTATTGTACTTAACATTTAATAAAAATCTACATTGCTTTCTTTGCAGCATGATCCTCGATTAAAACATTTTAATCTCAAACAACAGGCAGCACAACGCTCATATTTAAATTACAAGTATTGTTTACGGTCTAACCACCATTCATGGAGTGCTCTACGAAATAATGAAGCTATTCTTAACAGTGATTACGAACACCAACAAACTACAAAGCAAATGCAAAAAATGCTAAAGAATACGTGCAATTTTAAGACATGATCCAAATCATCAGTAGGATCTTTCATAATTTCACCGGAATATCCAATAGAATAGAGTTAAAACTCTGCAATACAACAGCCTAATACAATTTACTGGCTATTAAATCGACATTTCATCGGTACAGAATAAATATTTTCAAATTGTCCCACAATATTAAATTAATTATATAGTGTCAATAATCTGCACTTCAATCATATCTTAAAATAGGTTTTAAAAGCATTTCATTAATTCACAATTTTTAACAAGGCCATGTCAATGATGAAAGTATGATATTTTAATGACTTTGAAATTCGGGAATTGGTAACATTCTGGCAAACACTAAACTCACGAAAGAATACAATGATACACTGACGTGCTGATTGGTACATAACCCTGCAAAGAAAACATGTGCACAAAATTTTAAATATTGGTCTTTACCATGGAATAACACCAACAATTCACAACTCGCAATTAGATTAAAAGGCAGATCGGTAATATAAACACGAGCGACTGCCATGTAGTCTGGGTATCAATGTAAATGGGTACAAATCGTAACAGTGAAACAATTGTATGCCAGTATTTATGGGAATGCTCCACAAGATACCGATACCTAATGAGTAATATATTCAAAAATCAGAGTCCTCAAATTCTATATTAAACGACAATAAAACACTAAACGCAGCTCAGCAATCACTAATCCTAGAGCAATATGGGCTGTTAATTTATTAGCCATTAATTTATCAGTTGTTAGTTCAATGGCTTTAGTTTACCAGGTGTTAGGTGATGTACTAATTATTCACCGACTTAATCTACTTCTGGTTAAAGAACAATCTGTTAATACACAATGTATAATAATAATAACTACAATATAATTTCGTTGCAGCAGCAAATTTATGAAGTCCACAAATTTCAATACGGTTTTCAAAGCACAGTCAGCAATATAGCCTGTTAAGATGCAAACATCCAAAACGCAAATGTAAAATATCAATGATATGAACTGACCACTTTGACAAAACAAGAGAACTGATTTGCTCAGAAATATATTACTATATACCACCAATATATAACATCAGGCGTCAGTTTTCTAGAAAGTATAATAGACCTACATTTACTATGCAAAGCAAATAATAAAATTATTAGACTTTAACCGCAAAACATGTAAGAATGCAAGCTGATAATCTGAACGCAGATCTAACGAGAATGATGGTGAATTACTGCACGATCTAATTTAGAGATTTAGAACAATCGCTACGGCTTATCAATGACTGCCAGTCATAAGTGAGAATTTAGAACTTATAAACTACACGTAATAGAGCAGTATTTACACACTAAACAGATCTAATATAAATTAAGAAATTAATATTACCGGTACATGGTAATGATCTATGCCTACACATACTTTATAGTTAGCATAAATTTGCACTCAAATTTGCACTCATGATTTTTACCGCGTACAGGTATAGATTTGGTATATATAGCTTAACCATAAGAAAGTTATAGGTCAGGCCTAAGTTTGAACTTGCAAATGTCAATTAATTAATACTTTTCGCACAGCATAAACATCTTTAAGAAACGTGACGTAAATATTATATGGCACGATTTCTATAGACTTCGCTGCCACCCGACGCTCCGTTTATCACAGAACGATACGATGCTTAATATTTATTAATATTTTTTACAAAGTCGACAACTAACCAATCTTACTGACAAAAGGCTACAAGCACTGATAAAAAGTTCAATCTCAATTGAAGGCATTCGCGCTTTTATTGCAGTTATTGTAAATACAAGTCTTTATTACCTGAGAAATATCTGCGCTCCAAAAGTTAGCAAACTTCTCACAATTTTGACAGAAAATAGTCCAACTAATTATTGTTTCAAGCATGTTCAGAGTGAAGATTCTGAAATTCTAGCGTTGTTTTACTCCAGCAATGTTTTCACATTGTTTACAGGCAAACTGAGAATACTGAGATCGAGTACTAAAAGAAAGGAGTGTCAAATTCTAACATAACCTGCAATACCGACAAGTGCGCAATACCATTCAGTTTAAATAGTATCACGCTGAACAGATTTAGAAGCTCCAAGTTTTCAAATGCTTACAGTCTACACGTATGGGCTTATCTGAGAATCAGGAGAAGCAATCCATGGCAATTTTTCTAGTTTTTGTTCAAAAATTAAATTACTGTGAAACATGTAATCGCTGCTGCATGTTATTTTGGCGGTTCTGGCTCTTAGAAATTTAGCTGCACTTAATTTGCACGTTTTTAAGGCCCGCCCATTATAAACAGCTTCTGCAGCTTTACTTTGGCGTACGTAATTCTCGCGAGTTTTGCCAATTCGCGAAATTAGCCAGAATTACATGCACATGAAAATTTAATGTTTTACAGTATCTAATTAGCTTTTCTCATTCCGTCACAGTGTGTCAGAGTTTAATTGCCGTTCAGAAAATATAGATCAGTATTTATCTACCACCTTTACTTTGAAAATGGTATGCGTGTAGCAACGAGCGTGTAGACTGTAGAATTGAAAGCAACAGATCAGAATTCTGAGAGTTTGAACAATAGAAGCATTTTACAACAATAACAACCTTACTGCGAACTTACGCATCTGTTGAAAACACTGTTAATATATTAATCTTTCTGCAAACAAGCACAAAGGTTAACGAAGCTTTTACTACTTTACTTTTCCACATTCTCAATACCGTATCTATCAACTACAGCTAACATCTTGATCCCAAATCAAATAGTTAATAAATAATAAAATACTGTGAATAACTAAATTCACCGGCACATTTTAACCACACCATTTCATTTAAATCAAAATATCAACTCTAGTCGATACATACAACTCCAACAGGCTTGTCTTACGCCACAAGGCAAACCAACGATCACATACCTTCCATCCACAACAAATCGAAACTTTTTCCCCCGATTGCCTGCCACTGACCCGACCCCCTGAGTTTCTACTTGGGAGTAGTGAAGGTGTAGGGGTCACAGCCGCGCACCTGGTACCCAGGGGGTATCTGGGAGTAGATGTGGGCGTAGAGGTCATCAAGGGGCGGCTCAGGGTCCGTCTTGGCTCGCATGGTCGCATCATCTACCTCCTTCTTGACCAGCTCGTCAATGGCCTGGGATAGATAATGGATACCATTGGTGTCAAGCCACTGTTAAATTCAGAACGAGTATCAGCTCAAGACATGAATATCAAGAACAGACTGTCAAACATAAAATTTTCGCTCTCATGTAATTCTGGCAAATTTCGCAAATTGAGCTAATTCGCCAAAAAACTACATGCAGCAATAAATAAAGCTGCAGACGCCATTTGAGTCGTTTCCAAAAAATGGTAAAATTAATCGCAGCAAAGTTTCCAAGAGGTCGAATCGCTAAAAAAACATGCAGTAAAAATTTCATGTTTTACAGAGTTGAGGATGAGAGCTAAGAGTTGAGGACGGGAGTTAAGAGTTGAGGATGAGATTTCAGAGTTGAGGATGAAAGTTAAGAGTTGAGGATGAGAGTTAAGAGTTGAGGATTGAGAGTTGAGGGTTGAGAGTTAAGAGTTGAGGATGAGAGTTGAGGATAGAGTGGAAAGTTGAGGATGAGTGTTAAGAGTTGAGTATGAGAGTTAAAAGAGTTGAGGATGAGAGTTGAGGGTTGAGGATGAGAGTTGAGAATGAGAGTTTAGAGTTGAGGATGAGAGTTGTGGATGAGAGTTAAGAGTTGAGGATGAGAGTTGAGGGTTGAGGATGAGAGTTAAGAGTTGAGGAAGAGAGTTGAGGATGAGAGTTGAGAGTTGAGGATGAGAGTTGAGAGTTGAGGATGAGAGTCGAGAGTTGAGGATGAGAGTTGAAAGTTGCGGATGAGAGTTGAGGATGAGAGCGGAGGATGCGAGTTGAGGATGAGAGTTGAGGATAAAGTTGAGAGTTGAGGATGAGAGTTAAAGAAGTTGAGGATGAGAGTTAAGGATGAGAGTTGAGGATGAGAGTTAAGAGTTGAGGATGAGAGTTGAGGGTTGAGGACGAGAGTTAAGAGTTGAGGAAGAGAGTTGAGGATGAGAGTTGAGAGTTGAGGATGAGAGTTGAGAGTTGAGGATGAGAGTTGAAAGTTGAGGATGAGAGTTGAGAGCGGAGGATGCGAGTTGAGGATGAGAGTTTAGAATGAGAGTTTCGCCAGTGTGTACAGTTGTCCGGCGCCTCACCTTTGACGACAAACGCCAGACCCGCCTGACATCATGTGCCACGTGCTAAGCTGATTGGTTTTGGAGTTCAAAGAACAGTGTAGTACCAACGACTATTACAATCCGGTTAAGTGCCTCAGACCAAGCAAAGAACCGCCCCCCCTTCTTAAGTCGCCTTCTACAACTTGCCTGGGGAGCTCTGAGCTGCAAGCCAATTCTCTGTTCCCTGGCTTGCAAGCAGACCCAGGGTCTTGAACAAAATTCGTCAAAAATTTGCCAAAGTACAAGCATTTTTTTTTTCGCCAGGCCGTACTTTTTTCAGCGAAATTTGTTACACACTTGTTCCCCTTTGTTGCAATGAAATATATGAAATTTATTGCTTTTTTCTTTACCATAGAGCCAATTATTGAGCTTCTAAGAACAAATTATGAAAAAAAATTCGCTGAGGGCTTACACCAATGGAAAAAAAAATTCGCCAACTGCTCAAATTTTTGCCAGATTTTGGCGACCGGCAGATCAAGCTCTGCTTGCAAACCAATTCTGTTTCCTGGCTTGCAGGGGCACATTCTGTTTTGCGTACAATCGTGTGAGACTCGCCTTTATTTCCTCTGGGGTCGCGAGGTTGTGGGCGAGAAGCCGCTCCCTGAAGCTGCTGATGGGGTCACGTTTAGAGCGCACCTCCTGAATCTGCTCTCGTGTTCGGTAACTGCGCATCACACCAGCAGAGTTAAGCTTAGCCTGATAAAACACGCATAGCGTTACACCTGCTCCTACTAAAGCAGCAGCCCTGATAACAAACATGCGTAGCGTTACACCTGCTCTTTCTAAAACAGTAGCCCTGATAAAACATGTGTAGAGTTACACCTGCTCTTTCTAAGACAGTAGCCATGATAAAATATGTATAACGTTACGCCTACTTTTTCTAAAACAGCACAGTAGTCCTGATAAAACTGGTGTAGCGTTACGCCTGCTTCCTCTAAAACAGTAGCCTTGAAAAAACACGCATAGCATGACGCCTGCTTCTTCTACAATAGTAGCCCTAATAAAATATGCATGGCGTTACGCCTGCTTCTTCTAAACCAGGCGTTGTGCAACTGAGCAAGCTCTAAAATCGCAGAGGCCTACGCCACAGAGGTCAATTCAAATTGTATGTAGATCTCAGCGCGAGTACAAACAGTCCACGATGAGAGTGAGAGAGTAGTTTAGGGCAGTGACCTGGTGCCGGGGTCACTCATGCTGTGTCCGCTGTAGCGGTACGTCATACACTCCATCAGCAGAGGACCCTTGCCCGCGCGCATGTACTCACACGCAAACCTCGTCGCCTCCTTCACCGCTACCAAGTCCATCCCGTCCACCTGCACAAAACATTAGAACAAGAAGATGATGTATCATATAAAGTACAAAAAACAACAAGACCCCCTGCAGGCCGGGGAACAAAGAATTGGCTTGCAGCCCAGAGCTCCCCGGGCGAGTCGTAAAAGATGAGTAAAGAAGGGCAAGGGTCCCCTGTTAGATTCTGTGCCGGCTCTCTTGCACAGAACCGGACTGAAAGTCTTTGAGCTACAAACGGTCCCTAAACTACAAGCAAATGATTATTGCATAGACTGTTACCCGTAACACTCATAAGCATGAGAGCTCAACCCTTAACGACATTTTGAGCAGGCAAGGAATAACAGGGCTGACCACACATACCCATATACCGTACATCACATACCCATATGCCGGGTATGTAGTCTCCGCGCCTGTCACATACTAATATGCCGGGTATGTACTCTCCGCACCTGTCACATGCCCATATGCGGGGTATGTAGTCTCCGCGCGTGTTACATACCCAAATGCCGGGTATGTAATCTCCGCGCGTGTAGTAGTCCGTGTTGGCAGAGGCGCGCTCCACACTGGTGCCCATGCCGTAGCCATTGTTCTCGCACACAAAGAGCGCGGGCAGGTCCCACAGTTTGGCTATGTTGTACGCCTCAAATGCCTGGTCCACATAGCATTATCTACATGTACACGGCAGGATCTACGTCGTAGCATCTATCATTATCTACAGTGTACCATCTAGCATTATCTACAGTGTACCATCTAGCATTATCTACACTTTGACTTCAGTACTAATCTTGACTTTAACTTCAAGCTCAATAATAAATCTTGCCTTCATCTTTAATATTGAATCTTGACTTCAACTTCAACTTCGGTACTGAATCTTGACTTCAAATTTAATTCTGAATCTGGACTCCAACTTCAATATTGGTTCTCAACTTCAACACTGAATCTTGGCTTCAACTTCGATACTGAATCTTGACTAACTTAAATTTCAATACTGAATCTTAAAGTCTTCTTAAGTTCTTAAAGTCTTAAAGTAAATTCTTCAACTTCAATACCGTACTGAAATCGATGTCAACTTCATTACTGAATCTTGACTTCAATTTCAGTATTGACTCCTCGTGACGAAATAAAGATATACATAAAATTGCATATTATTCGATATAACGCTTGACAATAAATATTTGGGTAAATAATTACTTGTCCCTGATTGGCCGCTCCGTCTCCATAGAGCGCGACGCAGACGTCGTCGCGCCCTTGGTACTTGAGCGCCAGCGCTATCCCTGCACCCAGAGGCACCTGCGCACAACAAAAATTGGACGTGTCATGAGAGGAGAGGGATTGTCGAGATATGCGATTTTTTTGCTTGTTTTCTTGTATTTTGTGTGTAACACATAAGGGTACACACGTGTGTAGCATACGGTACGGTTCTGCGCAAGAAAGCCCGTGCGGAACCGCTCCCCCTTCTTTAGTTGCCTTTTTTTATGACTCGCCCGAGGAGCTCTGGGCTGCAAGCCGATTCTTGGTTCCCCGGTTTGCAGGGGGCACGGTATATAATAGACGAAAGAATGGAGGGCAAGGATCGGGAAGCCATGCATCGGGATGATAGACGATCTGCTTGTGAATGAATCGTGGTCAGAGATGAAGGGTTGGGGATCGGCTAGCGCGGAAGGTTTGGATCAAAACCTGCCAGTGAGCAGAACACTAAAGAAGATTCTTTGCACAAGAAATTCAGAAATGTTGATGTTTGTTTATTATTGTTTAAGGACTGCGTGTAGCACAAAGACAATATGCAGCCCGGATCTGTGCAAAAGAGCAGGCACAGAACCCTTTTTAGTCTCCTTTTAGACTCGCCTGGGATGCTCTGGGTTTCAAGCCAATTCTTTGTTCCCCAGCCTGCAGGGGTTGCAGAAATGCTGACGAGTTACCTGAGCACCGACAATGCCGTTGCCGCCAAAGAATGTCGGAGTGTACATGTGCATCGAGCCACCCTTGCCTTGCTGACAACCCGTCTTGCGCCCTGCATCATCACAGCACAATCTACACCTTGTTCAGAATCATTACAGCATAATCTAACCTTTTGAATGCATCATCACAGCGCAATCTAACTTTTTTTCTGCATCGTCACAGCACAATATAACCTTTGGTCTGCATCAACACAGCACAACCAAACCTTAGTCTGCATCATCACAGCATTTTCTAAATTTTGGTCTGCATCATCACAACCAGCGAGCAGGGCCTGTTCTGGGCCTTGAAAAAAATTCACCAAAAAACTTTTTTTTTGCCAGGCCGTACTTTTTTCGCCCAATTTTTTACACATTTGTTCCCTTGGGCACACTGGTATATATCAAATTTTTTGCTATGTGCATTGCCATAGAGCCAGTAATTATTGAGCTTCTAGGAATAAAGGTTGAATAAAAAATTTGCAAAGGCGTTTTGCCAAGGGGTTTCGCCAAATGGAAAAAAAATCGCCAACTGCTCAAAAAATTCTTTTTTGTCGATTTTGGCGACTGGCAGATCAAGCCCTGCCAGCCAGTCTTGTGGCCTGTACCATCACAGCACAGCTTGCCCTGCAGTTGAAACTATAACAACATTGCGCCTGCATCCACAAAACCAAATCCAAACACTGCACCCATCTCGGAACCGCCTCCTTCAACACTATCACGTGAATATCCGACGCCTATAGCGTCGCGATCCAAATCCCTCCTGATCTCGACACAAATGCACATAGGCCTCGGTCTGTTTTCAACATTGAGAGGGTCAGAAAACTTTTGAGAGGATCCACAACATACACAAACATATGAAAGAATCATATAGTTTTTAATACTGTTGGGGAGTTGGCCACAATTTGGACAAAATTATACGATTACCATATTGGATATCGTTCTGAGAATAGAATATTAGCGAACACCAACCTGGAGATAGAATATTAGCCAATACCCAAAAAACTATCCGTTATTCTGCGTAATCTTGGGGGGTTTCAACCCCCCGAACCCCCCCAGGCTGGACGCACACGTCAGCCAGACCCACCAGTGAGCTCTGCTAGCACCCCGTGCACGGTGACGCCCCGCATGTATGTCCAGCCGTGCGCTCGGTACGCCGTGATGACTGCGTCTGTGGGGCGCAGCGACGCGTTGATACCCACACAGCACGCCTCCTGCAGCAGCAAACAGCTTACAATAACTAACAATACACAAGGGTTGTATCCTCTTGTTTATTGTTAGTAATTATAAGATGATCCTGATTTTCTCTCATCTCTGCCATTAGAGTACTAGGTTAGGTTCCTAATAAGTGATTCTATGCATATGATGCAGTTACAGCGACGCTGAGACCACTGAAATGCTAATTGCTTATTCTAATTTAATTTAACTTCAATTGATACTAATCTTAATTAAAATCATAATTGCCTTAGTAGGCGCTGTTTGAGTGCCATCCGTAAAGGAGGCGTTAGGGTATGTATTCGTCAACGTCATCGCAGACA
This sequence comes from Chamaedrilus cognettii, assembly GCA_034695025.1. Taxonomy (NCBI): domain Eukaryota; kingdom Metazoa; phylum Annelida; class Clitellata; order Enchytraeida; family Enchytraeidae; genus Chamaedrilus; species Chamaedrilus cognettii. Next base: position 5,460 of record JAQIWG010001596.1, on the reverse strand, counting down.
ATAACGCCCTGTATTCCATAGCCTCTTATTGTTGGCTATTGCAAGGTAGTCAAACTCTCGGACTGTGTGCTGTAGGAGGTGCGCTATATCGACATCAGCATTACCAAGCATGCTGATATCCTGTAGACCTTAAATATCCTACCCCTCAAAGGAAACAAAGGACTAGCCAAAGATGATATTTAAGTTTGTTTTTTCTTAGCTTAAGGACCGCGTGTAGCACAAAGACTATATGCAGTTCGGTTCTGTGCAAGAGAGCCGGCACAGAACCGCTCCCCCTTGCTTAGTCGCCTTTTACGACTCGCCCGAGGAGCACTGGGCTGCAAGCCTTTATTTCCCGGCCTGCAGGGGTAGGATATTTAAGATCTACAGGACATCGACATCTGTGGTAATGCTGATGAGGACGCAGCACGCCTCCTGCAGTAGCAAACAGTTAGATCATCAGACAATAATTAACAAATAACAGTACACAACGGGCTATTCAACATCCACAGTATATCAGCGTGCATGATATTGCTGATGCTGACAGAGCACACTTCCTGCAGCACACACTCCGATAATTTGACTACCTTGTAATAACCAACAGTACATGTACCATAATCGAATATCAGTGTCCATGACGTTGACGAATACACAGCAATCAATTATTACGGGGATTCAATATTATTATAAATTGAAGCAATTATTAGGGGCTTCGCCCAGTACTCCAATGGCAGAGATGCCAGAAAATGAAGATCCTGGTGTCCTGATATGACAAAATGATTGCGTCTTAACATCGAGACCCTAGAAGAAAGCGCTTAACGGACGCCCTGATCGCGCGTGCATCCAGCATGCTTGCCTGGCCAGAGTAGAGATGACAGAAGCCACGGATCGACTTCTCCTTGTAAAGGTTCCCCGCGGCCGTCTCCATGCGTCTGATGGACAGCATCTGGTGGTAGTACTGGAGCGCATCGTCCCGCTTCAGGGTCAGAGTGGAGCTGCAGCTGCCCTCGTCCAGCTTGAAGTACTTGAACGCCTAGTGGAGATCAAAACAGCCAATTTTAACCACGAAACCGTTGCGTTACTGGCCTTCAGCAAGACCGTTAAAAACATGCTGTAAAACTTGAAATTTTCGCGTGCATGTCATTTTGGCAAATTGGCTAAACTGGCAAACGTGACATGCGCCAAAATAAAACTGTAGAAGCTATTTATATCGGGCAGTCCTCAAAGACGTAAACATTAAGTACAGCAAATTTCTCAGAGACAAAACTGCCAAAATAACACGCAGCTAAAATTTTCAAGTTTCACAGTAAGTCATGGATGGCTGATAAGATCATCCTAACAGGGTAATTCATGATTTTTATCAGTGAGAAACAAGGGTACCTGGAGCCATGTACAAACCCAACTCCGGATAAATAACCAACCTGTGCTAGCCATAGGCGTAACTTCCTATGATGACGGTGGTGATTTGTCACCATCACTTTTTAAAAAGTGATGAAAATCACCATTACTTTTTTTAAATGATGATCATCATCACCACTGTTTAAGGCTGACCTGGTAAAAAGTTAAAAACCTTAATGTGGCGGGAGTGTCAATGACCACTTACAGCAGCTGATCGATGCTGTCCAGCCGTCTGTGGGCCGAGGTTTCTTGCGAATGTCATGTTTTTTGTGAATATGTTAGTCTCATACGGTGTGAAATATTCTTGTGAATATCAACATTTCTTGTGGAAGTAAATTTTTCTTGCGGATGTTTTGTTCTTGTGGACGTTTTGCGAATGAACTTTTCTTGTGGAAGTGACTTTTTGTGTATGTCATGTTTTGTGGAAATTTTGTTTCCTTATGTATGTGAACTTTTCTTTGACACGGTGTCCCAAAAAACCGGAACCGTTTGGTTATAGTTGTGTACGCGTCAATAATTTAGAGATTTGTGTTAAATTTAACACATTGTATATTTGCCCGTGCAATACAGGCACGCATCTAAGTTCTCAAAATCCGACATTTCAAATAATAATAATAATACTGGGTTTATAGTCCGGGACCTCAAAGCGTCTGCCTGACATGGATGTCATGTTTTGTTTTGTGAAAAAAATTCTGCATTGACGCAGGCGCACAGACTGACGTGCACAGAGATGCACAGCCATGCAGCGTCATCGATAACGCGCTTATCAAATTCCTTCAACTCTTACGCTGCAGATTAATTGTGCTCTGGAATACATTGGCTTTCTTAATGCTCGAGATGTTTGTTCAATATGTCTTGTATCTGTAACCAAATTTAATAGTGTTTATTGCATAGCTGAGGACAAGGTTGTTGATGGTATGAAGGCTTAGACCAGTGTCCTATATCAGCTCAGCACAGCGTTGCTTGAGCGGTGTCTAAAACCCGGTACCCACTAGGCATGATTAGAACGTGATTAGAACATGAAAAGACCATAAAAAAATTTTTTTATCATGACTGTCTGAATGATTATATGCATTTCAGTGAAGCAGTGTACACTAGCGGTGATGGTGAAAATCGTTCCTAGAACAGATATTTTCATGTTTTAGAATGAAGGCGAATATTTTCACCGTCACCGCGTGAGTGAACACGTCGATTCAGACGTGAATTTTTCATCGTCACCGCCGAATTAAATGTATGCAATACAGTGGACCTGTGCAGCCGGTTAAAATACTAGTGTTTTCTTGTCATGGTCTTGTCTCATTCTAATCACGGTCTGATCATCTCTAGTTGGTACAGGGCATAAGCGAGGTGTTCACAATACTTGCTTACAATATTCTGCTACCATGCAATTGAAATTGATTAGCAACACTCCATTGCTAGTCTCTGTAAATTTCATAGAAATATCTGGCATACTGGCAACGCTACTTCGTTTACCGACAGAGGTTCCGGTTTTTTTAAACACCGTCCTTGTGAAAGCAAACTTTTCTTGTGGATGTCATGCTTTTGTAACTGATTTCTTTTCTTGCGGATCTGCACTTTTCCTGTGTATTTGAACTCTTTTATGAATGTAAACGTCTCTTGGGGATTAATGTTTTTTGTGGATCCGTGGATGTTAATGAATATTGAAGAATAAATAGAAATTCTATACATGAAATGCTGATGAGAGTGATAAATGCTCAATTCAATTCTAATCTGTTATATTAATACGACTAGAATCCTATCACAAGCTAAACATTCATCATGTTTTCTTTGCTTTTAGGCGCTTCAAATTACGTTCTTTAAGGCCTTGCATTTTGTCGCCACCACTTTTTAGTTCGATGTTATGTCACGGGTACTAGCACTGGCACAGGTTGAATAGATGTAAAAAAAAGATTATTTTGTTAAACGGCAGAGAGAGAAGCTAAACAATCACATGAGACTCAAGGTTCTGTTCAGGCTCCGCTAACAAATTACAACAGCTTTTAGTTCCACTAGTCGTATTAGCTTTAACTTTATATATATTTTGTAGACTTTTATATCATATTTGATGCATAATATGTACAGCGACTTCCTCTTTCAATTAAACATTATACTTATTTAATTGTTTATTTTAAAACTAATGCATTTTTCTTGCAGGTTTATCAATGCACGACGACGGATAGTTCAACCAATGATCGACCAATCAAATCATGCCGGTAAGAAATTTTTATTTCATTTAGTATCATATAACAATTCATTCAATCATTACATCATTCAAATCATTGCACCACGATATAGCAAATGATATTAGAATCAACTGTATCTATCATACATGTAGATGCGCTGTAGATATTTTATCTCTGTGCCTTTTTTGCACAGTTGTAAAGTCGCAAAGTCGCCTCAGTGCAAAGTCGCAGTCACGGAGTGCATTTTAACTAAAATATCCGACTAGGGGTTAAAAGAGTAATCAGGTAAGTTTACAAGCTAAGCATTTTCTCAGAATTTCCACACCGTCAATTAAATCAATAACCTTCCCATCAAACAAAATGAGAAAATCGCAAATTTGGATCAAAATCTATTACACTACCCCAGTGAATTCAATAATAAGTCTTAATTATCAAACAAAAGATTAAACTTACATTTTTCAGTTCAATGGTAGCCTGCGCCACTGTGCTTTGTCGTCTGGTACCATTCTCAAGCTTTGAGTCTCGCGTAGGCACATCAACTGCCAGTACACCCTACAAAATCAACATTAAAATAGTTACAATCTCCTGTATTTTGGAGAAACATTACCCAACTAAATAATCATAGGCCTCTTAGTCGACATTTGCCATAACAGTGCCATATAACGTGCAGTACAGATTGCTTGCTAATCTACGCACTGTCAGCAAAGGCTTGACTATCTCACTAATGATAGAGCTTGAGTTTAAGACATCATTTACCATTTGGCTCAATGCAGGCTCTCACAATAGCCTTGGCACTGTTGAAAATACTAAGGCAGTAAATTTCAAGAGAGAACGGAAATCAACAGCTTGCTGACTATGAAAACTGATTGTATTTTACGCTAGCCAAGCACGGCTTCAACAAGGCTAGGCTATATATCTCGCGTTGTAATTTATAGATCTAGCGGAAAAATACCGCTCGTTAGTGGTAACCTTGGTTAGGTAAGGCATTCGAAACAAGCCCTCCGTTGTTTTTTTGAGGCGTCCAGACGCCAAGAAAGACGCAAGTGCTTTGTCGTCTAGAGACGCCAGGGTCTTCATTTTCTGGCGTCGCAGCCATTAAAAGTATGTCTACTAACTTGGCATTCCATACATACAATACAATTACATCGAGGCTGAAGTTTAAAATCTGGCGTCTGGACACGCTGCGCGTGGGTTTGTTGTTCCGAGACCCCGGAAGCACGAATTTTTCATTTTATGACGTCTGAGCGAAAAACTTTCTGGCGTCATAGTTGCCGCGACGCCATTAACCGAAACCCTTTCTAAACAAAACATTGTAGGCCTACAGCGTAGGTTATCACCTGTTTTTAATCGATGCAATCACAGCAGTTTGACGTACCTGGACTCCCCCGCGAGGAGCGGAGGCCCCGCCGAGGGCGAGGCGTTGCAGGAGGCGCGCGGGTGCGGACTTGGAGAGCATGTCGATTAGGAGCCGAACGAGATCCTGCCTTCTTCTCCTGACCCAGCCCACAGCGACCTTCATGCAAACGGAGTGCGACTACGCGCCGACTCTTTACCTGGAGTGAACCAATCACGAGCGAGGGCGGCGCGCACCTGCCTAATCGTTATTGCTTGTTGAATAATTTGATAAAGAATGACCGATAAAGTGCACCGACCCTTAGAAAGTTGGCGGCATAGGCCTACCTGCACATAGTGTTCTATTTAATTTCTCTCGTTTTAGACCGTAAAAATTAAACACTTGACTATCCGTTCTTGTTTCTTATCTTTGGTAGTATTTAAGTGCGAATTTAAGTGCGCTCACTAGCGCACGCATTTGAACATAAAAACGTTGCACTGGACCAAAACTATTATTAATTTTTAATAAAGACGTTGCACTGGATCTAATAACAATTTAACCTCAAAA
>JAQIWG010001595.1:0-23720 GCA_034695025.1 Chamaedrilus cognettii | reverse complement strand
GGTGGTGGGGAGAATAAAGCAGCGGTAGGGGCGGGAGAGGCTCTGGAGGGGGCTCAACGGGGGGGCAAGAGCAGGGGCGCGAGGCGACGGGGTGAGTCGTGGAAACAGATAAAGTATGCAAATAAAAACTTGAACTTTGAAATATCTAAGTATGCTAACTGTATGCAATATGTTTCTCGGATTATATTTAATGCAAACTTCTGGTTGTGTATCATCAGATGACGTCAGATGACAGCTGAGTTTAGCCCGGAGGTGTCAGATCAAGCGATGCAGAGCAACGTCTCTGAGATTAGTGTATTTGTATGTGTGTGTGTCTGTGTGTATGTCTGCGTGGTTGTGTCTGCATGGTGGTGTGTGTGTGTGTACAGCTGAGTTTAGCCCAGAAGTATCGGATGAAGCGGTCCAGAGCGACGCATCTGAGATCAGCGACATGTCTGAAGTGTCTAAAATCAGCGTACGATCTACCCAATCAGAGCGGCCGTCTCATAGGAAGCTCAAGTGAGTCTAGCCAATCAAAGCTGCTGCTTCATAAGATGCTTAGAGGACTCTAGCTTGTGAACAAGAAAACATTAAGTTACAGTTTAAGGAATAATAATTGTCTTGCTAATAATAATTGTATCTTGCTCTTGTGCGGTGCCAGTGAACTTACGTCCAAGTTGGAGGGCCGGGGGGGTATCATTGCCGGGGGAAACCACCAGGGGGCGCTGGGGTCGCGGGGTCGCCATGGCGACCCATCCAAGCGCTCCACCCTCCGCGTCAGCATCGCCGACGACAACAACGATGGCAGCATCTCAGATTCAGCAGTGGGAGGGGTGCGGCGGGGGGAGGGGAGCCGTGGGGGCCCCGCGGGGGGGTCGGGGGGAGCCAAGGCGCCCCCGCATATTGGTTCCAAGGTGGCAGCGCTGGTCGGGTTCTCACGCAAGAGTAGAAGCACGTCACAGATCAGCGGCGGGTCTGGGGGGCCGGGGGGGGCAGGTAGGTGCCCCTCTCTAACTTCTGGGAGGTGGAGGGGTCTTGGGGTCGAGAGAGATTGGTTGGCACTCCTTCATAACTTTTGAGGTGCAGGAGGGGCCGGGGAGAAATTTAGAGCATCTCCTTAGCTTCTGGGGATAATGATTTAAAAGTTGGCTTTGGCTCCCAAAGAATTGTCAGTGTGTAGCATTCTGCTGTTCTTCTGTATTAGCTTTAATTCACATTGCGCTGTTGCTAGTAAGAACTATGGTTTTGAATGTCCTTGAGCGTGTGTTACAATGCAAATGGTGAATGGAGGTGATGGGGGCTCTGAGGGGGATGTACGACAGACGTGTGTTTGGTTGACAGATGGTGGGGTGATGTGTTTGATTGACAGATGGAGGCGTGAAGAAGGTGGGGCGAGCGTCGTTCCAGCGCAGTGAGGAGGTGGGGGTGGCAGATGCGGCGGCGAGGGGGGGGGGAGGGGGTCAGATGAAGCGCGCGGGGAGTAGGGAGTCTACCGACAGCTCACACACCAGCATCACCAGCGACTCGTCCGTCACCCTTCCACTCCTTCTTGTTATTCTTCTTGTGTTGTGCAGTTTTGATAGTGTTGTAATTGTTGCCAAAAAGATCTTTGTCAGCTATAAAAAAATATCAATGTTTTCGCGCAGGTTTAGACGTATGCGCTCTTGTGAGGACTGCAGGAGCTGGGTTCTTATGGCTGGATGCCCTTCCTGACGCCAACCAAATAAATAATTATCTTTCACGGGGTTAGCAGTTAGCAACACCTGTGTGTTTAACAGCCTTGCTGAAGGGCCTGTAATGCTATGGTTTCATAGTTGGCCAGCGCGGGGACTTGAACCCTGGTCCTCTGGACTCGAAGTTTGACGCCTTAACCACTACGCCACAGCGCCTCGCTTTGTCAGCTATTGATTAAAATAAAATACGTTGTGCGAATATTTCAACTCTGTGGATTGTGGAATAGCAAATATTTTTCTCTATTTAACGTATATACTTCTATATTTCAGTGTTTCTATTGCTGAAACTTTTGTTTTGCAAGGATTTAATGGATTGTATTGGATTTGAAGATGTTTAAAGTTAACATGCAGGGTACTTACTAACTAATGATCAGAGTCAGGCAGTGTTGTCCTTGATATCAGTCAATAATTCTAATAAACACTCTCCTAAGCTATTAATTAAACACCAGTTTCTGTTGCCATGATCGCAGGTTTGCGGGCGCGGTGGAGGGGGCGGGGTTTGGAGACTTCATCCAGGGCCTTGGCCCCTCGCAGCTGGTTGGTCGACAGGTCCTAGGCTCCGCCTGCCTCGGCGAGATCCAGCTCGGATTGGTTGACCGCAAGGGTCATCTCGAGGTTGAGGTCATTCGCGCAAGGTCGCTGATGACCAAGCCTGGCGCCAAGATACTGCCAGGTTGGGCCCGACTGGTTAATGGGTTTTGGCTAGGGTTAGTTTAGTGCTTTATATGTGGTTTATAGGAGTCCCAGGGTTTCTATACAGCGCCAAAGGAAAATGTGCGTTAATCGAGTTGTTAGTCGATGATGCTGCTTGTTAAGGTATTGAGTAAAGTGAATAAGTAGGCTGATGATCGCGAGCCTAGTTCCACTGAGGGCTAGGCATAGCTGTACGCTGTCTATCGTACACTTTTGTTTTCTGTGATAACTATTTAACAACACTATTGTGTTGTTCTTTAAATTTGAGACGCTTGTTACGCGTAAAGACTGTACTTGACCCCTGTGTTGTTTTTTAAATTTGAAGTTGAGAGTATTTTGCTCTAATTTTGTTGACGCTCAGTGTAGACATGACACTTTGCTCTATCATCCGGTCTAATTATAGTCTTTGTGTCGGTCAGCGCCGTACATCAAGGTGTATCTGATGGAGGGGAAGAACTGCGTAGAGAAGCAGAAGACACCCCCCGCGCGCCGCACCCTCGACCCCCTCTACCAACAGTCGCTCGTCTTCACTGAGAACTACAGCGCCAGGCTACTACAGGTCTGAGAGTGAAACCTAATCCTAACCCTAATCCTAACCCTTGACCCCCTCTATTAGCAGTCTCTTGGCTTCACAGCGATAGGCTGCTCCAGTTCTGAGACTCAGATAGAAGGTGTAAGATAGAAGGAGTACAGCTATTGCAGGTCTGAGACTCAGATAGAAGGAGTACAGCTATTGCAGGTCTGAGACTCAGATAAAAGGTGTAAGATAGAAGGAGTGCAGCTATTGCGGGTCTGAGACTCAGATAGAAGGAGTACAGCTATTGCAGTCTGAGAGTGTGGTAGCAGTGATAATCATTGCGATCAGTTGCAGATTCTAGCGTTGTGTGCTGGATACAGACAGGATTTTGTAGTTATTTTCTTTTTGAGTATATGATTTATTGTTGTTGTTACCATACTATTGATACAAGCAGTGTTGTCGTACAGGTGATGGTGTGGGGTGACTATGGACGCATGGAGAGCAAGGTCTTCATGGGCGTCGCGCAGATCAGCCTCGACGACCTCAATCTGTCGAGCATGGTCATTGGCTGGTACAAACTGTTTGCCAAATCCTCATTGGTCAGCGGGAGTAGTACGACTGCCACGATTGGACGCCAGAGTTCTGTGTCGTCACAAGAAAGTGCTCCTTATCTTGATCGGTCCTAGCGTGACAGTGACATCGGCCTCGCTGGTAACACTGCAATTCTGCTAGCTAGTTGAGAGCTACTAGCTGAAGCTAGCTAACAGTGGCGCTAGCTCGGACTAGCAGTGGCGCTAGCAGACTTACGCAGGCAGCTAGAGTAGTGTTGCGACAGCGTAGCGCGTTTCGAGCAGCGGCAGTCACTCTAGCGCTAGTCGTAGTCGTAGTTCTGGCACTGTTTGTAGCGCTAGTCCTGGGACTCCTGGCCCTAGCACCTCACACGTCCTCTCGCTAGTTCGTGCAGTAGTTAAAGTGGTTTCATTTCATTGGTGATTGCTAGTGCGCAAGGGTTGGCATTAGCCAGTGGATGCCTGCAGCACACAGCTGCTGTTGTATATTGAATCCTATGTTCAGTTGTTCAATGGAGAGTTAGAGTTGAGCCTAGATTAGTATTTTAGTGACCTTAGATCAAGCTCTCACTGCACGTATTAACTTAATGAGCAATGATCGCCGATCAAACTCTTAGTGCTCCGTTGAGCAACTGGATGTTAGAGTTTTGCTGCAGCAGTAACGCAGGATGTTGATGGACCAAGCTCCAGTTAGATATATCAAACTGAGCACGAGACTCTGGCCACTTTTGTGTGGAGCACAGCGCGTGAGAGTATGCACGGCGCGTGAGAGTATGCAAACTTTTCAAGCTTTTGTAAGTCAAATGCATAACATGCTTCAGAAGCACACCATCAGCATGGTATGTTAAAATGGAAGCTTATTTATAAGTTAAAATAGAAGCTTATCTATAGGTTAAAATAGAAGCCTTCATGACAAGACTGCATTGCCTTGTCATGAAGGCGGTCGTTCACGTGCTTTGAGCGCATTTAACACAGCGTCGTAGAACCAGTAATCGTAGGTATTGGTAATGTTTTACTCGTATTTACTCGTATTCGATAATTCACTAACAAGTATTTTGTGCCGTTTTTTTATTTAGTTTGTATTTTAGCACTGACTCCATTAGCGCATCGTCCAGTGCAATGAAGTATTTGCTGGGTGTCGTGTGAGTTATTGGATTAAAACAGCTCGGCGCGTTTTCTTGTGGCTGCACATTCGATGTGTTAAATCCTTCGCCTCTAATACTACCAAAAAGAAAAATTTTGCGTGCATGTAATATTAGCAATATCGCGAGTCAGTTATACTCGCAAAAATAACGTGATCAAAAATATCGCTGCGTAAACTCTATGTATATTGGGCAGTCCTCATAAACGTGAAAATTAAGTGCAACTCAACGTCTAAGAGACAAAACTGCGAAAACAACAGGCAGCAAATATTTCATGTTTTACAGTAAATTATCATTGATGACAATGTTGTTCCTTAATTATGCAGTCTACGAGCATTAGGGCCAGCTGCAGTCAAGCTAGAGGAATTATTTTCTGTAAATACTTTGCTTGCTGGATTTGTTAACCAAGCTCTTTATCAAAGTGATGAATTGAATGATCCTTAGCTACTGAATCCTTGGTTTTTTGCGTTTTTTCTTCTTTCTGTTGCTTGGGCTGGTAGCGATGAACATTAAACATATTTAAATCAATTTTTGTACGGTAGAGAAGTACGACACTTTTTATCCGAGTTTGAAAAGCGACGTGTATTTGACGATAAAAATCACCATTGTCCCTCTATCCCTATTGTTTGTACAATGCAGGATTTAACTTTTATTTTTATTTGCGTAACGTTTAGAAATGCATCCATGGTGGGGATCGGGTAGAATGCATCGACCCTGAGAATAGTCTCTTGTATTACAGGTTTTGTCAGCCTGTTTCCTTTCCTATTGTATACGAAGCATGCCACTTTGATAGGTTTAATTCAATAAGATTACTGTAGCAAGCATTCAGTTGGATGAGAGGCATTGGCCGCCGCGTGTTATAGTGCATGCACACCTTTCGGTCAAAACAAAGGAAGTTCACCGTGGCATTCGTTTGAGAGAATAGACACGGTATCGCTGTGTGCTCCCGCATTCGGTCAGACAAACGCCAGCCGCCATCGTTAAGGTCACTGTGACCTTAACAAAAAGAATGCCGCATGCGGCATTTAGGACTTTAGTCCTTAGGACAAAACTTTCTTCGTTTTGACCGAAGGGTGTGCGGGCACTTTTATATCTTCGATTTTGTGTCCACTGGGTTGTGAGAGCACTCAGCTTGCAGTTGAATGAATAAACCTTCAAATGTTTATTCATTACGAGTTACCGGATAACAGGCAGCTGATTGGTCAATCTATATTATAGGCCTGGTTGTGCGTGTGTGTCTAGTCAATCATCCCTTGTACATACATGAATGCCACTCGGTGCCATCGAATGAGGAGCGCTCAATGCGGTTTGCTGGTTTTTTCTGTTTCTAGTGTTCATTAAACTATTGTCGTCGGTAGTACTGCAGGTTTATGTTAGCCGGGCGTCCACTGTTGATCGTTACGCTTACATCTAATTTCGAGTTGACTTTATGACATGTGTGTGTTTGTATACGTTTGTTTTTAGCGTCGTGTGAGGAATTCGTTGAAGTTTCCTACGTATTCAGAGCATTTAAGTCAGCCAGTGACTGTTGTATTTGTTAGATACGCATTTCTTTATGATGAACCATGTCCGCTCGAAGATTAGAGACATACAAATCTTTAGATGCGACTCCGCTTTCCACTTTAAAATACATGGTTTGCTATCATGGCCTTTATGACGTGATAAAATATATTTTGGTCTTGCTACATTCAAAAATTATTTTTATAAAAATAATAACATTATTTATTTATTCTTTATCGTTTATCAAATTATTTATTTGTTTCACTGTCAACTAGTCATCATCATTCCGTGAATTCTGTTACATTAATAAATAAGTGCTGGGCTTGGTTGGAGATCTTTATGTGACAGTCTGTCTTAGTTCTACATACAAATTGTATTTAGATAACTGTAAAACAATATTTAGTTCAAATCTGCATGATCTTGTGAATTTCTGGCCATGTTAATTTCATGATAGATGGTCATAGTATTGGAGTGTATACTAGGTTTACTGGAAAAATGGACTGTGTAGCACATTTATTGTATTATTCGATGTCCATTCAGTGTTGTACAGCGCTGGGAGAGGGCTGCGACAAGAGTTGCTCTGCGTTTGATACTGTTTCTTGTACAGTTACTGTAGATGTCTGGAGAGTCGAGAAAGCATCTACGGGGTGACTAGATGATATATGTGTGCCTCTAGTCACCCCGTAGTTGTTTGGCCACACAGCTGGGATGGCGTTCAAATGGGTTCTGTGGTGATCGAGACAGCTGCTTAGTTCTGTGGTGATCGAGGCAGAGGTGTTACCTGTTAAAAGTTGTACAAGTGTTGGCTGGGTGTGCATCATGTTTTCTCTGTGTTCGATGTCAGTGGAGTTTCGGATGCTAATTTATTGGGAGACAAATTATTGCTCGCGATTGAGAACTGTACATGTAATTTATGCGATTGCTGAATCTGACGTGATTTAGCTCATAATTTATGCTAACGTTAATGTTGTTAGGCTGCGTATACTATTAAAAGTGCTTTTTCAATGTCATTTATTTTCTGAGATATTATTACAATTAAAATAATAAGCGTGTTAACTAAATTAAGAAGATGACCTCAACTATATAATGTGTCGACGTAATTAAAAGTCATCATAAATTTATGATGACTTGAAATTAAGTCGTCATAAATTTATGACGACTTGAAATTAAGTTGTCATAAATTTATGACGACTTGAAATTAAGTCGTCATAAATTTATGTCGACTTATTTTAAAGTCGACATAAAAGGATCGTATTTAGTTGAAGACTGTATTTAGTTTTAAGGATCATATTTAGTTGAGGATAATATTTAGTTGAAGATCATATTTTTTGTTGCAATTTATATTTAATTGAGGATCATATTTAGTTGAGGATCATATTTGGTTGAGGATAATATTTTTTTAAGGATCGTATTTGGTTGAGGATCATATAACATTCAAGATCATATTAGTTGAAGATCATATCTAGTTGAGGACCATATTTAGTTAAAGATCATCATATTTAGTTGAGGATCATATTTAGTTGAAGATCATATTTAGTTGAAGAACATTATTTAGTTAAGATCATATTTGGTTGAAGATCATATTTAGTTGAGGATCATATGTACCTGAAGATCATATTTGCTTGAAGATCATTATGTAGTTGAAGATCATAATAGTCGTCCATGCTCCCAGCCTACATTTTGACACCGTTGCAGCATCTTTGTATTCTTTAACGAAATGTGATAATTATACTAAAGGCTACCAAATATAATAGTGTAATTATTTTCCTATGAAGATGAATTTTGTTCTGTTAGTTGTTATTATCTTCTGCTCAACTATGTGCTCGAAGTTATGTATTTTGGTAAATTTTTGTCTGCCCTCATTGCTGCTGTGAGAAATAGATTCTGTCCCTAGACATTATGCTAAGTAAACAAACAGTCAGCTCATGCGCTAACATCCCATGGATTGACATTCGTGTCTGATAAATAATACGCTGGAAGTTAGCGAGACTGGCCCGCCCCCATTTATTATATTTGTTACTTATATCCTTTAGATTAGAGCTATTTTTATTTTATGCTTTAAATTAGGTGCTTCATATATCATACATGAATTGGGGAGAAATAGGAGAGGCTATTTTGCTTGAAATATTTCTTATCCGTTCACCATTATGGCTCTACTCCAGGTCAGTCTTATATTTCTATAGATTATATATTCATCATTCGGCATGAATCAGGCCATAAAAACTCAGGTCTAGCGGTCGTAATCTAGGCACATGCGCTAATAGCCATGTGAAGACATGAACAAATGTTACAAAACATCAAAATAGACTTTGTTGGTTAGTTCATGTGAAGACATGATCAAATGTTACAAAACATAAAAATAAACTTTGACGGTTAGTTTAGAACACTGGCTCTATCAATGTAATATTTTACTAATGCTCATATATTGCATATAGAATTGCATATATTGCTTTTGGACATTAAAAGGCTATCTATTTTTGACACATGTGTTCGCAACGTGTAAAATAATTTTTTGGACCTATCGTGTATAATGATGGAATCAAATGTTATTACAGTCATACTACTTATTTGGAAGGCTGTTGGTGCGAAAATTTGGGAGTTTAAAAAAAACGCAGTTTTCCAGAATTTGCGATGCCTGAAAAACAAGGCCTATTCCTGGTCATCTGCAGCAGCATCCAGTACCCTTTTTTAAGCATGTATTTTTTTGGTAGTAGGCTACTATAATTACCGTGCGGAGGCGTACGGATGTGTAAGGAGACGTACGAATCACGGCAACACCTCCGTATGTGGTACGGAGGTGTTAGCCTAGCATACAGGCCAATCATACAGGCCAACTTTAAAGGTTGCTCAGACTATGTTACATAACACAGTTGTATGTAGGCCTTTCTATAAAAAAGTTAGGCCTTTTACATATGAAATGTTACAGATAAAATCGACGGCTTTGAATTTATAGTTAACGTTGACACCTTAATGAATATTTTAGTAGGGGTTCACTCACTGCTTTTTTGTAATAGCCTATACTGCATATATGTGACCCCCAGATTCTGGGGGTCAAATTTGACCCTCGGAATCTGGATTCGGGGAAGGATTTTATGATGACTACTCAATTTTGTGCATCCCTAGGGGTGCGCCTAAATGAAACATGTACCTTTTTTATCAAATCTGAATCTCGCATGCATAGCAAAAAATTAAATTTGAGTTAGAATCGTTGACTTGGGTTCAGAGGTAGACATAGGCCTAATTTTGATAAAATTTGCTTAAATTTTATCGAGGGGAAGTGGGTGAAAATCGACTTTGGTTTCATGGGAAGTCAAATATTTTATCTCAACGACCTCTGACCACAGTCAACGTGGATTCTAAATCAAATTTTTATTCTTCTAATTTTTTTTTTTTCTTGGTTATAATAATATTAATCATATCCATTCTCAATCTCCAAGCCCAAAGTAATTAGAATATAGATTCTCTATATATTCTGTCCAAGCCTAGTCTCAAATAATAGTGTTATATAAAGGCTACTTCAGAGAAGTTCAGCCAATATATATATATATTTCATATGAAAAGCACAAAGGACACGATTTGTGGGGATAAAATTTTGCTTTCATCAAAAATTAGCATTTCTTTTTTATTATTTAACGATGCCGCTTACAGATAGATAGTTTTTACGGTGCCAGTATCGTTTTTGGCTGTTTGAGTCGCCTTTAGCAATATTTCGTGTAAATATATATTTTCTAACTTTTTACTACTCCGGTTCTTCTAGTTACGTCACTGATCAGCTCTTTGTTTTTGTTTATTTCAGTGGAGAAGGTTTAATTTCTTTGACAAGGAGACGCTGAGGAACGCTGATGGGACAGATGCCTTGCATCAACTCAAGGTCAAGACTTGGCTTACACTTGCTTCAGTCATGCAGAGATTTGCTGGTTTTGTGTTTATACGTTTAAGTGGCATTATAGGAACAGAATTGTTATTCATTGTATTCAGATAGTATTTTTGTGAAACAAGTAGATATAGTAGTGTTCTATTTGATAGTGTTTTTTATCACGGATTTTTTTCGTGTGAAGGAAGATAGGATTTCATTTAAAGGTCTGTGTAGTGAGTTGGATGTGAATTGTGATGTGTGTACGCGGTGCGTATGATGTGAACGTGTGCGCGACCTACAATATTGTAGGATGTGAA
This sequence comes from Chamaedrilus cognettii, assembly GCA_034695025.1. Classification (NCBI taxonomy): domain Eukaryota; kingdom Metazoa; phylum Annelida; class Clitellata; order Enchytraeida; family Enchytraeidae; genus Chamaedrilus; species Chamaedrilus cognettii. The sequence continues at coordinate 13,414 of JAQIWG010001595.1, read as the reverse complement.
CGTGTCTGCGCGTACGTACGGTCGCGGTCAACTCGTCATCGGTGACTATGAGGGTTACGTGCACGCGATGAACCGCCAGATAGAGCTGCTGACGTTCAAGGCGTACGACCTGAGGGTGACCCACTTGTACCAGCTCAGGCAGCACGGCATCCTCGTCTCTGTCGGAGTAAGTAGGTCACCGAGGCAACTCGTTGTAAGGCATTCCTTATCGCTTTGCACTGGATATATTCTATATGAATATACAATACATGATTTTTTGCTCTGAAATATGTTTTGCTGACCTGTTAAACGTGGCGATATATAAAATTTGTTGAAGAATACTGAAAATTTTTTAATGAAGAAGGTTGAAATGTTGTCAAATTTAGCGTTGAAGGTGTTTCTGATACACGTCGCTTTACCAAACTCTTAGTGACTAGTGTGCTACAGTATTGCTATGATGCAAGTTTGGTGTTAGGATGATGAGGAGGACTGTCCAATGATAAAAGTCTGGAACTTGGATAAGGTATATATCCCATTATTTTGCTATGTCGTTAAATAACTTCAGTCTTACAGTTAAGTATTCGTTTGATATTCAGCTAGTGTGCATTGTTTCTGTCTGCCCTGTCAGTTATTTTAAAGTTCAATCATATTGCTTATTTGTATCCTCTGGGGCCGTAGTCACCATAGTCGCGACTGCCTAGCTCGAGCGAGTTTTGATGTGGCTGCAGCTAAATCGCCAATGCCGTGCATGCGTTTTTGGATCGCGCGACCTCAAACCTCGCTCCAACTAGGCAGTCGCGGCTATGGTGACTACGGCCTCTGGATCCATGGGGTATCTGCTGTAGCATAATTCTAAAGATTGGATTGCCTTAGCTATATCAGTTTAAAAAAAAATTGTGCTTACAGATTTAAAAGTTTATGATTTTGTTAGGCCTAATGATGTTTTCAGTATTTTTTCACATTGCTTAAATATGTAGATAATTAAATACTGAATTATTACAATGTAGATTCATTTAGGTCTATCTGTAGTGCTGTAGCAGTAGAAATGAAAAGTGTTTATCTCTTCTCTCTAATCTGAGCATTAAGTTGCATTGTGGACGACATCATGATCTATTTATGTCCTGTCTACAAATAGAGCGACAGAACGGGTGGCCCTATATGCTCACGGATCGTGCGCGCCGTCCCGGGCAACAACAAGCACTCTAAAGTAAGTCAAGGTCACTGGTAATTTTTTTTGGGTCAAGGTCAAATGAACTAGACTTTTATATTGTAAATAATGCATAATTTCTATAGTTACTAAATATTTCTATTTCACGTGAGAGCATGTTATCAGTCTTTGATATACTTCAGATGTTAATGGCTACCTTGCGTATCCCAGCTGTTTCTAGTCGTATATGTTTTCAGTTTTTGAGTTTGGAAAGATAATATTCAATGATTTTGTGGCAAATGTATTTGGAAAGCAGTTGTTTGAGTCATGCTGTTATTCCCCAATGAACACTTGGCACTTTATGCTCAGGTGAGTTGTGTGACGGTGGCGGAGAGTCTCAGTCTCATGGCGGTTGGCTTTGAGAGCGGCAGCATCGTTCTCTTTCGCGGTGACGTCATGAGAGAGAGGTAGGCTTGGTCTAATCCCTTGATGGAGAGGTAGGCGTGGCCTAATCCCTTGAGGGAGAGGTAGGTGGGGCCTAATCCCTTGAGGGAGAGGTAGGCGGGGCCTAATCCCTTGAGGGAGAGGCAGGTGGGGCCTAATCCCTTGAGGAAGAGTTAGGCGGGGCCTAATCCCTTGAGGGAGAGATAGGCGGAGCCTAATCCCTCGAGGGAGAGGTAGGCGGGGCCTAGTCCTGCAGCCAATCACGTTGCTGCGCGTGGGCGTGGCTTGTTTATCAATCTGTCGCTATTAGTGACGTACTACATCTGTATTGTCTATTGACTATTTGATCAAAACTATTAGTCACTATTTGGTACATAGTCAATGTGTAGATCTGCACATTCTCTTGCATTTAGAATGTTAAAAATCTGAGTGTGGTCTGTGTGTGTCAGACACAGCAAGCAGCGCCAGGTCTACGAGGGGTCCCACATGATCACCGGCCTGGCCTTCAAGGTGCAACAGAGGAACCACGTCCTCTTTGCCTCCACAGTCTCCGAGGTCCTCTGCATCACGCTGCTCGCCAAGGACAAGGAACAGAAAGTAGGTCATGCTGAAACTAGAACAGAAAGTAGGCCACACTGAAACTAGGTCAAGTAACCGCTCAAGCTGTTTGCTTCTAAAGACTAGATCTTGTAGATGTCAGCTTGATTGGTAGGATTGCAAGCAAAAAGTTTGTCAGTTACTTGCAAATGCACAGTTGTCGGCAAAAATGATGTGTTTCAATTTTCATACCCTAGAGCTTATGAAGTGTGGATGCATAAGGAGCAGTATAAGTATGCACTACAAGCATTAGTGTCTCTGGTTAATAGTTGTACATGAATCTGAGTTAGAATTGTATGCTAGTTGACTAGCGATGGTATGAGTTGTATGATGCGGTGGGAGGATGTGCGGCGGTGTATTACTTTTCTCGCTGTGCACATAGTGAGAGCTGTGTGTTGCTGGTCACTCAGGCGGTGCTCGACTTCCATGGCTGTCCACTGGACTGCTCCGTGCTGAGTGATGTCACGCAGGACTATCAGTTTATCATTGCCAGGACCGACGTATGTCCTTATTGTCTCTTAATCCTTAACTATCAGATAATCAAAGCCAGGACTGACATGAATTTATTCTAATTTTTCTGACCCTTGCATTACTTTATAGTGATCCTCATTCTACCCCTACCATCACTTATTCATGTCTTTTTTGTTAGGGAGAATTTATGATTCTACATTTTTTCTAGCTTTTTTCCGCTGCTGTTGTGCTTGTAAGCACGCTTGTACTGCAGCTAGTGATGGTGTGTAGTGCTACTCTATGACTGTGGTGCAGGCGGTGTACTTCTACCAGCCAGACGGGCGTGGCCCGTGCCTGGTGTTTGAGGGTGACAAGCTGCAGATACACTGGTACCGCGGCTACATGGTGCTTGTCAGCAGAGAGGCCTCCACCCTGCCCAGAACGTACGTCACCACTCTGACCCCGGGGGGTGGTAGGGTTCCTCGATTAAAAAGTAACTTCACCCTGCCCAGGACGTACGTCCTGCAACCTACATATACAGTCTCAAACTGTTGTCAAATATTATTATATATTCAAACATATTTGTTAAATTTTGTATTTTTGCTTAAAAGGAAGTATTGGATGAGCGATGTCGAATATGGGTGATTTTGTTTGCTATGTAAATATATCTGATTTAAATCTTAACAGCGCTATTAATGCTGCAATGCAATTGATGATAGTTGTAATAATATATTTCTCTTCCCATTCAGTTCTCTTTGTAGGGTGCTGCCATTGACTACTGGATGTCACTCAAAGTATGTCACTGCTGAGGACAGGATACAGTTGTTGACTACGGTACGGGGTGTCCCTGTTCATTGGTGCAGACTTGTACAGACTACAGGGTGTCCTGTGTGTGCAGTGGTGCAGTTGTACAGACTACAGGATGTCCTGTGTGTGCAGAGGCGCGCAGGGCCTGGAGATGAACACAGTGACAGTGTATGACATTCAGAACAAGTTCATCGCCTACTCTGCGCCCTTGCCCGATGTGATCGGGGTGTTCTGTGAGTGGGGCTCCCTCTACGTGCTCGCCGGCGACAGGAAGGTGCGCTTTCTTTGGGTCACAGTTCTGGTCCTAGCTGAAGTTGATTGTATACGATGATGACTCCTTTAGTTTCCATGGAATAATTTAGAATCGGAATTGATTGTTAACGTGATTGTTAACACTTGAATATTAATTTGTTAAGTCTGCTGCTGTTTCATTTATAATATAATATTTTCTAAATATTTTGTTAGTAATTGAAACTGGTCTCGCTTTAAGCATATTTTACTCATATGAGGTGTCTGAGACTCTATGGTAAGTGTGGGTCCACTAGTTTGGGCATATGTTGTTGCAGCTGTATCAGTTGGTGGAGTTCTGTTTTGGGACCCATTGTTGCAGCTGTATCAGTTGGTGGAGCGAGACACACAGACCAAGTTGGAGCTGCTCTTCAAAAAGAACCTCTATGTGCTCGCCATCGAGTCAGTTCAACCTGCTCGCTCACTTGACTTTTGCTCCGTACCCTCGTCTTGTATCTGCTCGCTAACTTGACTTTCACTCTACTCTGGCACTTAATTTGTGCGCTGACTTGACATTGTGTCTATATTTCTCCTAGGTTTTGATGATGTTTTTTCTTTCTTACTAAGAATGCATTGAAATGTAGAATATGCGTTTGATGAAAAATTGATTAGAGTAATAAGTTAGTGATTGATTCAACTGTATATGGATGCTGATTGGCTGCCTGGCTGTATGTAGATTGGCTCAGAGTTAGTGATAGATGCTGATTGGCTGCCTGACTGTGCATAGGTTAGCCCAGAGTCAGCAGTACGATCAGGACGGCATTGTTGACATCTACAGACAGTACGGCGACCACCTCTACGGGTCAGTTGAACTTTGACCTCAAGGGGTAGGGGTCAGTTTGAACTGTGACCTTCATGGCCGAGTTGGTGGCTAAGATCCTCGTATGGACTTAGTTTAAAACCTTATAACCTATTTTTCTGAGGTTATTTTTATCTTTGTTTGTACTGATGGTAGTGCTGACTTGTGTTCGCAGCAAGATTGACTACGATGCCGCTATGCTGCAGTACATCAAGACGATCGGGAAGCTGGAGCCTTCCTACGTCATTCGCAAGGTAAGCTTCCTACGTCATCCGCAATGTGAGCTTCTTACGTCATCCGCAATGTAAGCTTCTTACGTCATCCGCAAGGTACGCCTATCCACCGCGCTCTCCACATCGAGTCATATCTCTGAATGCCTCTTTGAGTCTTTGGAGTGTTTGAAGTGATGTTTTTTAATTGTTGCTCAGTGATAAGTGATTTGCTAGGTGTTTGTGGATTGGCGAGTAATTGTGTGCAATATCTGATGATGAAATCTGTTGGAGATATTATTTTCATATGTGGACTGTGAACAGCCGATGTGATACTTCTGCTCGTAGTGCTTTCTGAAGAAGTTACTTGATGGCGCGAATGTGGTATTTCTGTGCGTAGTGCCTTTTGAATGAATCACTTATCACTTATCTATCACTTATCACTTCTCACTTGTCTGTTCTGTTCTGAACTGTTTTGTTCTGTACTGTTCTGTTCTGAACTGTTAGCGTAGTGTACCACAGGCGTACTGTTGAAGCGTGAAATGATGAAATGTAAGTGAACTGATAACATGAAAGGCGTGGATGTGATATTTCTGCGCATAGTTCCTGGACGCTCAGCGCATACACAACCTGACGGCCTACCTGCAGGCGCTGCACAAGGCGCAGCTAGCGACAGAAGACCACACGACGCTGCTGCTCAACTGCTATACCAAGCTCAAGGACACGTCCAAGCTCGACGAGTTCATCATGGTAGGCTGTCCATGGGGGCCCGATTTTGAGTACCATACTCTTGGACAGTTTTTGAAAGTTAAAAAGTATATTGTTAATTTAGACTTGCAAAAATGGTATATACCGGTATTCGTTTGAAAAATTGAGGTAAAAATATGAGCTAAAACACTCTACACACAAAATTTGAAAAATTTGATTGTGTGGCTCCGTTCATCATCATCATTTACGTTTTACATCCACAGGTTGGACGTTTCCCATGATGAGACTCCCCATAACTCTCATTTTGCATTGATTTTAAAATTTTGTATGTCAAAATTTACTTTGAAAGAGCTACAACTGCACTACCTGTCGTATAGACGAAGGACCGCGAGGTGGACTTTGACGTTGAGACGGCGATCAAGGTGTGTCGCTCCGCTGGCTACCACCAGCACGCCGTGTTCCTGGCGGAGCGACACTCCCAGCACGATGCGTACCTCCGCACCCAGCTCGAGGATGTGCATGACTACGCACGCGCGCTCGAATACATCGCTCGACTTGACTTTGATGAGGTCACTGCTGATGTTGCTGCTGCTTGACGCTTCTGTGCAGTTGACACACCTTGGTGTTTAAGTATTCTGCATGTCTATCCCTCAGTTTGCTTCTCATATATCAATATGAATCAGTCCTCAGCTGATGAGTTGTTCGACACGGTTCTCTCCTGCCATTGATGCTGTCCTATTTCTGTCTCTGCTATTAAATGCTCAATTCAGCTTTTTTGTGTTTAAATTGCTTTCATCATTGTTCTAGTAGCCTATATGCATATTCAGTATATGATGATATGCTCATCTAGTCTAATCTGCTGCCCCTGGTGCTCTTCTAATGTAGTTCCCCGCCCCTGTGCTGATGCAGTCTGCTGCTCTATCCTTGAAAAAGTCTAGTTTCCAGCCACTGATCTAGTCTGGTATCGTGCAGGCGGAGAGCTACATGAAAAAGTACGGGAAGGTGTTGATGAGTGAGGCTCCTGTCCAGACGACTGAGCTGCTCAAGCATCTCTGCACCGACTATCAACCCACCAATAGTACGCTATCTTTCTCTGCACCGACTATCAACCCACCAATAGTACGCTACCCTTTTTGCTTACACCCCGGCAGACTGGGGTAAAAAGAGAATAGGTCTGCTGCCCAGACTTCCCCGGGCTAGCAATAAAAGGCGACTAAAGCAGGGGGTCAGTTCTTTAGACTGTATTAGTCTTTGTGAAAAATGCTTAAACTCCCAAAACCAAAAACCTTGCTTGAAACGATATAGAACGCAGTAAAAATAAAATGCGATGAAGTGGCATAAGCACTGTCGGCCGTGGTAACAAATTGGCGTTTGGCCACTGTGGCTTAGTGACAGTAGACACGCAGCCTTAAATGCTTTGTATGTTTAGTTAATGCTGAACTATTCTGAACTTGGTGACTACATTCATTCGATATGTTGCTCTTACCGAAGCTAGATACATATTTAATTTTTTTTTCTTGTAGAGCGTCCGGATGATCCTCACAAAGGTAACAGCGGCACTCGTCTTGTTTTATATCAGATTGATAGTGATAGCATATGCAATGAGGTCGAGGTATTGAATTCAGTTTTGACTGTCACCTTTTATATGCTGTATCAGAGTATGTAATCAAAAATTATATTGCGTAAAATCATTTAATATTTGAAAAAAATAATTTCTTGCCCGAGTGTTTTATCCTCGTCTCAATTTGTAACGGTATTTAATACTTTTTAATGCAAATTAAATTTAACTGGATGATATTCTGATGGTTGTGTATTTGCTTGTTCTTGTTCTTACCGGTCAGGGGGTGCTGGCAGGCGTATAGAACGAGCCAATGCCGGGGAGTTTATCCACATATTTGTCAACAACTCTCAGAAGCTCACCGAGTTTCTTGAACACATGATTTCTGTGAGTGCACCTTTGAATACTGACTGAGTTTAATTCACTGCTCAGTTGAATTATTGAAATTTTGTGAATTGTTGCATGGAATTAGCTCGTTAGATGCGCTCTTTTATTTTGCTGCGATTTCGTTATAAACGTGCATTTTCAGCGCAAAGAAGATAGGCTTAGTGTTAGCTGTGTGTTCTTTTGTATGTAACCAATAGAATGGTACGCATAGAATCAGAACTTTTAGAGGCTGCTAATAATGCGTAACATTTATTCTGTTGTTGTTATATATCCACTCATATGACTGGTAAGCTGTATATCTGCACTGTGGTTGGTTGGCTGTGTATAATATGTGTTGTGATAGGTTGGCTATGTATCTGCGCTGTAATTGGCTAGCTGTGTATCTGTGCTGTGATTGGCGGCTAGGTGCAGCCCAACTCTCCGTCACTCATGTACAACACGCTACTCGAGCTTCGCCTCCAAGACCACGCCCACGAGAAGGACATCTCCGTAAGCCCCGCTCTGTTTTTGACTTTTTGCTCTAAGTCAAACTTTTTTTATTTATTTACTGTATATTAGTGTCGACAGAGCTGTATACAGAATAAATTTATTTCATTTAACAATATATGTAATTCTGCTGTAGATTTGCAGTAAAATGTTACATCTCTGTGTTGATTTTAAAAATCAGAGGCAGGTTGTGTGTGTAACAGGCTAAGGTTGACAAGCAGCGCAAGACGCTTGAGCTGCTACAGAACCCTCAGGTGAGAACAGACTCGTCCTCTCTTTTTGAGAAGCATGTCTATACATTTTGAATAAAATTGCTAATTTGAACGTAGCATCGGCAGTCAAATATTCAGTGATTGCAGCGTCAGTCAAATATTTTAATAAAAATTGTGAAATATTTGAAATTGTAGTCAGTGTCATGAGCGTACTGAATATTTGATCATATTCTATTACAAGACGAATGTTTTTTGGGTAGAATATGCCTCCTGATAGCGTTATGCGGGCGAATATACCTAAGGTCGGACTCTGAATTATTGTTGCGCAGGCACGATATGACCTAGATCAGGCTCTAGTGCTGTGTCAGCTCAACAACCTCAAGGCTGGCATCCTCTACCTCTACGAGAAGACCAAGCAGTCAGTACTCCTCTCTGTCTCACTGTATTCAACCAACCACAGCAGTGAGAGAAGATAATAATGATAATAATAGTAATAGTATTGAACTTATGGACCGTTTCGGCGTCGAAAGTCATCATTGGGGACCTCATTTCAGCAGATGTGTATATTCAATAAACAACTGCTGCATTTGGGTTAGATTTTTACAATGGTTCTGAGCGAGTGTAAAATATCTAGCGCTTATTAGAGACTATTTTTATCCTTTCGCTAATCTACGGACTTCAGAAATTTCCGTGTTAGTGTTCCACTGTCCATATACGACTGCAGTCTCCCACTCCGCACATTCCATAGTGCATGTTGCACTGTGCACATTGCACAGTGCACGTAGCGTGGTGTACATTGTACAGGTTCCAGCAGATCTTGCGCTACCACATGGACCACCGCGAGTACGCCCACGTCATCGAGGCGTGTAAGAGGTTCGGCGCGCACGACTCCAACCTGTGGACCCAGGCCCTCGGCTACTTCGCTAAGGAGGAGAACTGCAAGCAGCAACTCATCGAAGTCCTCTCTCATATCCTTCACTGCTCCACTACTCTACTCTACACCACTCGACTGCTACACTACTTCACTACTACTTTACTACACTGTTGCACCGCTTGTCTGTTACACTACTACACAAATTAACTACTTTAATATTCAAAAGAACTTGCATAAAACTTTTCAGTCATTTTTTGATGGATTCGCGCTTTCACGTTGTCGTATCCTTGACAACGCTGGTTGTACATATCGATGCCAACAACCTCTTGCCTCCGTTGCTCGTCATTCAGACCCTCGCTCACAACTCCACGGCAACACTCGCCATCGTCAAGGTAATCGTTGTCATGGTAATGTCAGTCTGCTTGCTAATGAAAGATGTATTGGTATGGGACTACTTTATTGTAAGCCTGATAGCAAAATGTTTGATGCAGGACTCTTATTCGGTATCTGCTAATGAAGTTGGTGCAGGACTACATTATAAGGCGTCTGCTAATGAAGGATGCTTTGGTGCAGGACTACATCATAAGGCGCCTACAGACAGAGCAGGACCGTATAGAGGAGGACAATCGACTGATACGTCAGTACAAGGACGACACGGCCAGGATGGTCAGCGAGATTGAACAACTCAAAACTGGGTCAGTACCCCCCTAACCTTTCACTGGGTGTATACCCCCCAACCCTTGCATCACTAAATTATTCAGATTTGTAGCCATAGTCATCCTTTTGTGTGCTCATTTGTTTTCAGTTGACTGCTTTGATTACGATCGTGATCTGCTTGCAGTTGCCTACACTACAACTTGCTAATGAATGCACGCCCTAGATTTGTTTGAGTCGACTGCTGAGTCTCTGTGTAACAGCGCCACTGTGTTGTACGTTGGTTTCAGCGCAAAGGTGTTTCAAAATCAGAAGTGCAGCGTGTGCAGTCACTCGCTGGACCTGCCGTCAGTGCACTTTCTCTGTCAGCACTCCTTCCACAGACAGTCAGTGCACTTTCTCTGTCAGCACTCCTTTCACAGACAGTCAGTGCACTTTTCTGCAAGTTTGCAGACAATTAGTGATATGCTCTTCTTTAGATAATACCAAATTTCGATCATGCCACATGTATAACACACCGGTGACACTTCCTATCTCTTCCATAGTATTGTTTTTGGCAAAATTTTCAGGTGTTAAAACGGTACACTGCTCTAGGTGGTGTACCAATAACGCAATTTCATTGGTCCCTGACTCCCTGTAGGACTTTCCCAGCTGTGGACTGGGAACAACAAAATGGCGACGATGTGGATGGATCAAACACTGGGGCGAGTCTAGAGGGTGCTGGTGCCAAAACAATGCGTAATGTACGTGTATAGGAAATACTGTTGCCCATATAATGCTGAAAATAAACCGAGGCGAGGGATTAGGGCACCGATAGGGTTTCAAAGTTAAAGTTAGCGCTAGGTTTGTGGTTAGGGATTTTAGGCAAGCAAAAGCATGGCCGGCAACGGCACGAGCACCAGCACATCTAGACTCGACCCCGCTTCAATTGAAACACAAGTGGTTATATATCCACTCGAGCACCGCGAACCCTAACCGCAGCCGTACCCAGGGCTGGCGGAAGGGCAAGCGCCCCCCCAGCCGGAGGGGCAGAGTTTTGAGGGTCTTATTGACGACAATTTTGCATTTATTTTGTCATTTTTGAAGACAGCAGCTTTGAATGTAACGGCTGACCTTGCGTGCGGTCACGCGTCCCTGCAACACGGAGCAGTGGGCTGTTAACAAAAATTTTTTTGGGGGATACGCAAAACAGGTCGAGTGTCCCTTCTCTTACTTCTATATTCTGTGTGCCTACCACATAATCGATTGGCTATAATTTTACTGCCATTTGAAAATCACATACTGTTCTGCAAATGTTATTGCATAAAAAAATTTAATCAAAAGCTGCGATGCCAGTACTCACTTTATGTTGAATTGATGCCGAATTTTTGTTTTCTTTGCGTAGCTGCTTCGATAGTTACTCTGACACCGCCGAGGAGTGTCCTGTCTGTCTGCCCGAAAACAGGTTTGTCTCTTTGTCTGCTTGCTTATCAGTCTGTCTATTTGTCTACCGGGACGGTGTAGTCTAGTTGTAAATATAATATATCATGACTCTGGGGTGTGATTTGTTGCGTTGCCGCTAAGCAGCAGGCAATCTAAAGTCTCTATGTTTTGCTAGATTTATAAATTCATCCATATACTATTATTATCATTCGTGTTAGTTTTGTTATGGCTTTGGTTATCTTTGTTCTTGCTATTGGTATTGCTATTGTTGTATTGGTATTGCTATTGGTGTCTATCTCATTGGAGTCTAATGAGTATGAGCAACGTGTGTGGTAACAAAGACTATTTCAGTCCGATCTCAGTGCCTCGGGGCTATATAAGAAACCGCTCCCGTCTTCAGTCACCTCTAACGACTCGTCCAGGGAGCTCTGGGTTGCAGAACTCTTTGTAGCATACTTCTGTCTGCAAGCAGTCGGATTGTTGTAGTTCTTATGGTTGTAGTTGTTGTGTTGTTGTGGCAGGAAGCTGATGGGCATGGTGCGCGCTCAAGAGCAGTGCAAGGAAATGCACGATCAGTTCCACAACCAGCTTTTGTTGTAGTTTTGGCTGTTGTAGTACAGTTGTAGTTGTTGTAGTACGGTTGTAGTTGTTGTTGTGGCAGGAAGCTGATGGACATGGTGCGCGCGCAGGAGCAGTGCAAGGAGATGCACGACCAGTTTCACAACCAGCTCCAGCATGGCAAGGACGGCTTTGCCATCGTCGCTGACTACTACGGACGCGGCGTCTTCACCAAGGCACGCCGGGGGGGGGGACATAGGGGGGGGACCCTCGGCCTAAGTTTCATCTTAACCCTCTCTAACTCTAACAGTAGTCGCATGATCGTGTCAAACTGTGACGGCCTGTGAAGTCCGCATAAAACTAGCATGTATTCATATTTTAGATGTGATAGGCTATTTGTGTTCGGTTGAGCCAGCAATAGGATGTGATTGTGCTTGTAATGAATTATATGCTAGCCCTTTACTAGCCTTTCATCGTGGCTGATATCTTGAATATTCGTGATTTTTCTCCTCAATATTGTTAGATGAATTTGTGTTTTTCTGATTTATAAGGTGCACGCTCTGAGCCCCTTCAATTAAGTACGACCATTGAATCGCTGATGTATGGTCTGACAGTGACGACTGCTTTGTGCTGCTGTCAGATGGTAACCCCGGTGGACGCTGACGCTAGTTCCGCGTCCATTCGTCAGGCGCCGCCACCGGTCGTCGACCCGCGGCAGCGACGAGTGGTGCCCTCCCACCAGTAGCGGGGCTTCAGCAGGGATGTCAGCGGGGCTGAACTGTGGGCTGTTAATGGGCCACAACGGGGCTGCTATTGGGCCCATAGTGGGGCTGCCAATGGGCCAGCAATGTGCTAACAGTGGGGCTGCAATGGGCTCAGAATGGGGCTGCCAATACAGTGGGGCTGCAATGGGCTCAGAACGGGGCTGCCAATAGAATGGGGCTGCAATGGGCTCAGAACGGGGCTGCCAATACAATGGGGCTGCAATGGGCTCAGAACGGGGCTGCCAATACAATGGGGCTGCAATGGGCTCAGAATGGGGCTGCCAATACAATGGGGCGGCAATGGGCGAACAATGGGGTGGCTAAATGCCAATTGAACAAATAGCTGGGGGCAGCCACTGCAGAAGTCGGATGAGATGGCTAATGAGCTAATTTTGTGGATAGAATAATGAATGATACGCGCGTACGTGTTGTGTGAATTGTGTGAATGTCTTGTGCTGTTGTCCAGAAGCGGACAGAAGATATTATGACAGTACAATGTATAGCTCAGGTAACAGGTAATGCAGCTCAGTCTGTTGACTGAGTGGATGGAAGAGAGCTGTTGCTGGACTACCAAGACAAACTTGGGGATATAAGGGGGCTTGGTTGCACGCATCAAAAATGATCGATGCAAATTTTAGACTGATTTCCTAATTTGAGACGCATTGATTGCTTTGCGCGTCAAAATTGACTATGGTGGCGTATTGCTGCAAGGTTGCTAAAGGCTGAGCTGTGGGCGTGTTGCACTGCGCCTGTTTTAGCATGATCGGGTGTTATGCACATCTTGAAAAAAAATATTCAGGTCTATTGATTAGTGAGCTTATACTTTATCAGCGCTGAACTTAACCCTGACTATTGTAATCAACTGGCATCAAGCTATGGACTAAGCTTGCTAGTTTTTTTCAAACTGGATTATGTTGAAATTTTGCGTGTAATGTTACAATGTACACGTCGGAAGTGATAGTCAGAAGAAAGAACAACTGGATTGGACTGTTTTGACATATATTGTGAGAAGAAGGATTGTTGAGAGATGTGATGGAGGGCAAGAGAGTACCGGGAAGGCCACGTATCAGA
>JAQIWG010001594.1:0-23723 GCA_034695025.1 Chamaedrilus cognettii | reverse complement strand
TATTCAAGCAAGGCGGGGGGGGGGGGGTAGTTTCCTCTGCATGAACTCACGGGGGGGAGGAGGTGGGGGGGCACGTGTCTCACAAAATCACGCATTTTTCTCCAAAAGTCAGGTTTGCACCGTTAGCACTTAGACACCCCGGTTAGAGCTATACCAAAAATAATGACATTATCTGCATTCATGCAGTGTGCTCGCTGACCTTCCTGCCACACAACAGTACCACGCCCCCCCCACGCACTATACTCGTCTATTCTTCTTCCAGACGCTCACCAGACAAATCAGAAACAATGCCGTGGTATAATACACACACTACACACACGGCACGCAGACTGATTTACGTCTCTAGCTCCGTACCACTCGCAGCTAAACGTGCAGCAAAAACGTTAGGCTTTACAATATAGGAGAGGGGGATTTGAGAAAATCTGAGCAAAATATTGTGTTTTTTCAACGATTAGGGTTAGGATAAGCGATACATTAGATCAGGGTTCGGCTTAGGGTTAGCTTTATGGTTAGTTTTAGCGTTGAGGTCAGGGTTATGGTTTGGGGTTAAGGTATGGGGTTGGGTTTTAAACTATTCCTTCTTGCCGCGTATATATTACTATGTGAGTAACAACGGTGAGTGTTCATGCCCGCACCATGCTTACAGCCTCACACGACGTGCTTGTTTCAAATCAGCAGCAAGCCGTATCAACGCGTATCGCCGGCGCGGAACAAAATCTGCCACAATGTCGAGCCAGCTATCGCGCGGGGTATATATACAGAGCTCAGTTTAGCCCATACAAAATAGGAGTAGCGTTACAGCTGCTGCTTATAAAACAGGAGTAGCGCACTCCTATGCCTTTAAAAAAGGAGTAGGCCTAAAGTAGGCCTACCTTATCATCGTCTACTTTTACGAGTAATGCTACATTATGCCCATACATACATAATGCCAATTTCTAAATCCGAGTAGTGTTTCAAAAATACGTCGTTTTGGAGTACATACTTCTACTAAGCGTATCCCTGTAGGCGTATACTATATAGCCAAGGCCTGTACAAGATTATTATTTTTAGGATTCGTACTTGTGAGGGGAGGGGGGGGGAATGTTTCCATTTCCAAGAGCTGCCGTTAACTTGGGCATATATAGGCTATCTCTTTCGCCTCGTTCACTCTCACGCTCCCCCCTCCCCCCCCAATCATGGTTATAATAATTTTTTTGTGATAAAAAATGCTGTCGATGCATATGGCGTTTACCTTTAGGTCCTACTATTGCCTACTACTGCGATTTATCAACGTCTCATGCAATTATACCTGGTAGCTTCGCTAGGCCCCCTATATTACAATAGGCGTAATGCACGCGCGTTATAGTTGCAGTTTATTAAAGATTCCCAAAATAACACTTTGCTTGAAACCGCTGAAAGAGATGGCATTGCCGCCAATAGCATTCAGCCGTAGAGAAACGTCTGAGACTAAGCGCATGATCATTGCGTTATATACGCTACGTACAGACCTACAGCCTAAGGCACGTAGGCCTATAGCCTATAATGGAAATCTTTATTTCATCGCAAGCGATAGACACAAATTAATTTAAACAAATATAAATTTATAAACGCGAAGAGAGAAAAATTAAATTATGGTAAATAATAGAGATGCGCTGCCAACATCCCTCCTCACGCCTATTCATGCATAAATGCGCAGCCAATGTGCATAGCGTGCACGCCTAATTTTTTGAAATGTCTCCCTTCCGAGAACTCAAATCAGCCTATCAGCTTAACACAGAAGCAAAATCAAAAATCAAAATCAACATTGGGTCGCGTGTGAGAAGTTTCAAATAGGCCTATACACGTAGAGTGCATGGCCCTCGCACTCCTGCCGTCTGCTGATATGAATTGTATGAGAAAGCAAGCTTGAGGCGGCCAGTCTATTCTGTCAAAGCTCGGTTGACCCCCTAGTCGGATATTTTAGTTAAAATGCTCTTTGCGAGTTTGCGACTGACTTTGCGACTGCGACTTCGTCACTTTGCAACGTTTCTTAGCAAAGCATCCACTCCAGCCTCCTCCTCGACACGCAGCGAGCCTCGACGTGTCTGTCTGGCGTGGCGCTATTTGGAAGCCTTTTTCATCATTTTTCTTCACTATAATGCAGCAAAACCAATGAGGCGTTCTGAAGAACAATTCCTTGTGGTTAACTGAAACTGAAGTCACTGAGATTCATCGCCGAAAGTGGCGCCGCGCAGAGAATTAACGAAAACTAGCGAAATCGTGCACACAATAAACAGTACGGCAACAGCAGGCCTCTAATATTATAACAGCGTGATGAGGAATTTTCTGCAGGCCGATAAGCTACGTCTTGTTACTCCGATGTCAACGCATAGGCATTCTAAAAACACAAAATCTACATGAAGGTGGGGGCACAGCCACAGATGTGGCGGTAGGGGGGAGGGCACTGACGGCGTTAGGGTCTCCGCACCTCCGGCCGGGGAGGGCCAACGACTGTCGGGGGGTCGTTGGGGAAAAGAGTCTTGGATTTGATAGTCATTTATTGAAATGGCATATTTGCACGTTTTGAAAAGAATTTAGGGGGGCCCAATGGGGGGTCATTAAGGGCTCAACTCGATTTGAAGCAGGTTGCGAAAGTTTGGAGACAAATTTCTGTCACATTTCAGCACCCTTTTTTCATCCACTACCACCCCTCTCCCCTCTTAAAGTCTTACGCGTTATGCGTGCAGTGACCTCGAGGGCTAAGTCAGACAACGCTGCTGCAGCAGTCTGGAACGCAGTCAACTCATCATCCAATTATTAGGCGATAGATAACGTCGCGACCTGCATGGAACGCTTCACATAGCTGCAGATCACTCGTATATATACAGTGACTGATCGATGCGGGTCGTAGATCTGTCGTCGTGTCTTCTTTTTGCTTATCGAGCCATTCGCACGCATCTCCTCCGACTTATGCAACATTTCAAGCCTGCAGGAACCACGCAGAGCAGCAGGGAGGCCGGCCTCAAATGTTATACAGGTCCAACGGTCTCGACTGATATGCGCTGAAGCGTTGCTTAAAGAGGGAAGTGCAGAGGCTGAATTAGCTTTTTTGACGTCGTTCCAAAACTACATGAGGATATAGTTGCACCATTAATGCGCAAACAATAAGTAAGATATCTGACTAATATTTGACCAATGTAGATAAAGTTTGAACATGGCTTTAGTTTATCATTAGAAACATAGATGTAGGCTGTCCGCATTAATTTCAATAGATATGGACAAATTTGCGTTAAATCAAACAAAATTCGCCTGAATCAATCTAATTTGTCTCATGGGCTATATAACTTAGACAATTCTCATCCGAAATTCCAAATCAAATTTGAAATAATCGAATTTGTCCAAATATTAGCGAAGCAGAACTAAAATATTTGAGTGTGGTCTATAACACGCGTTAAATAGATCAATCTCTATCTGGGTCACGGTCAGAAATGCACCATGTGCTTGTACGACAATAAATATTGGAGCTCCTGGTTTTCCACATCAAGCGCTATAGCATATATAGCCTTCTTTTGATCTGCGTTAGGCTCTATAATGATACGCAAATAAAAATTAAGGTACAGGCATATTCAGAATTCTAAGCAGGCGCACACTATAAAGCATAGCAGCGTTATATAGTCCGGCTGAGAGGCCTATAGCCTTTTATAGGCCTAGCTTAAGTTCACAACACGATCTCAATAATATGTAAACAAAAAGCAAGACAGTCAAAGATAACGTATACCCCAAAATCACCGACAGTCTTCATTTCGCTCACCCGAGTAACCGGTGGCGAAATTCGCACAAACAAATAAGCATAAATGAATATAAATAAAATAAACGGACAATTTTTGTCAGAAAAAAATCTGCAGTACTATGAAATTATAAGTTGAATCAAGATTCACTGATTATTCATGTTACTTAAAAAAGCTCAGGCGCGCGACAAAGTATTGTTGCATTCTAATTGAAGACACAGTATTGATGTCAACTGTTGAATGCCCGTAACATTAACGGTAAGCCATTTCTCACGGCTCGGATAAAGAGCCCATGCACAAGTCTATTAAAGTCGTTGACAAATCGAATTACAGCAGCTGGATAGATTTTGATGAATCCGCCGTCCACATTAGAATAATAACGCCGTCCACAGGCTAAAATAATATATATATATATAATTTTATTTGTATCATACACAAAACATATGATAATGCATAGGCAAACAAAACACCATAATAATGCAATAAGCGAATATTCCTATTCTCGTACTATTTTTATTTCGTTCTACACAGCAGTCGCTGTGTTTTAGGTCTATCCGTTAATAGACCATGACATATAGGCTACAATTCACGCATAAAATATTTCGAACTATATAAAATATTATATTATATAGTTGAATTATAAGCAACCTCTCATTCCAGATATCAAAGGAAGTCATTTGTTTTCCCTCACCCCCTAGCGCAAATCCTTTCACGAAATAGACCAATTTACTATAGGCCAATTTGACATTATAACATATATGCTTTCTCTTCTGCTTACAGTCCATCCCAAGCATTCATGTACTCGCATCTAGACATAGCAGCAGACAAAAGCGTTCTTTCGTCTTGCATTGCGCAGAAATATCTCTCCAGGCGTGTCTGGCATTAAAAAGGCCTATTTAATGCCAAATTAAGTTGTATACATGTATTTGTCTGCGATTGGAGGCCAATTGACGTCATTTTCTATAATACGTCATACAATTTTTATGTACACTGCTAACACGCAATACCATGCCTGATTGCAATGCTGGGCAATACTTACTTTTTGTATCAATGCAGATGCAGAGATATATGCCCACATTATATTGCATGTTTTACATACGCATCGCAGCATCGCCGGTGAAAGGTTTCAATTAAAAGTAGTAAATTTTCTTATAGATGTAAAGAAACTTCTGCTCTTACGAATTGACATACTCGCATACTCGCATGCATGCACGACTGACGTTTCGAGCCGTTATGGTATAAATCTGTTTTGTTATTTAGTTTTGGGTTGGTGTCGAATTTCTACGTTGTCACTCATGCATTCGGTGTATAAATAACAATTAAATAAAAAGATTGACGCGAAAGCAGGCTAGGCCCGCGCTGCAATAAATCACGTGAGAATGCTCATCTTCAACTCCCGACCTTTAACACTACACATTCGTCCTTGCCCATGCACGCGTAATTGTTTTCTGCCGCTCCGCTCCATAAATTACTCTGCCACTGACCTAGATCGATCCCTGACTCATAAACAACGACAACCTGCAGGCGACCGTAGCGCCATCTATCCCAATAGCATATGGAGTCTGCCAGTCGCACGGATTTTGATCGCTTTTGCGCGTCGCAGTCGAAAACAAAGCCGGTCAACTTTGCAATGGTTGCGTTATCACATGCAGGTCATTGACAGTGCGCCTTTGTTTGCCGTTCAAATTACACAATAAAAAGAAAGAAACTAGGTTATGATAAGTACACGGAGTGCTTACGTGAAACACACTGTGAATTCAGAGAATGATCATCATCCTGGCCTATATATTCTTGTTTTATCCTAGAAAGCTGCAGTCAAGAAGTAATAAGTGTACCGAGCAACGAGAGGGTCGAGCAGTGATAACTTTGGATCAAAATGGAATATACCTAGATTCTGGGTATCTCGGCCAAAAGTATACCCAGATCGCAATTTAATTAAGACCAGAAAATACCCAGCTCCCATTATAAAGTGCGTCATTTAAAAAAACTTTTTCAAATATCTGGATGTTTCTTTAAATATCAGATACAAATACGCAGCACTGGCATCACTGGCGTCGACTGTTGAGTCAAGAGTGAGCAGTTGCTAGTCACGCCCACTCAAGCATATATACTAATCTAAATTATAAATAGAACCCAGCCCCTAACCTATCCCTAAGAGCTTAACCTTATAGAACCTTAACCCTAAGCTTAAGCTTATGCGAGACTTTCTCGCATGCATTAATAAAATGAACTTTTGGAAAACATTAAGCCAGAATCAATTATTAACATAAACACGCATAACATACCGATAGCCTATAAAAGTAAATTATTGTACATAGATAATAATATATATAATTTATATGGGCCCATAGTGACTCTATGAGCATTTAGAGCTAGACTAGGCCTACGAGTATAATTTATATATGATATAATTGCTTTAACTTTTAGGAGCGATAGGTAAAAAATATTTGCTGATGCTTAGACCTATGCAATAGGCTATCGGCTACTGCTCATACGTGTAAGCCCAATGCGGTTTTTATACCGTTTTACAATTATGTATATTTGAGTGTCTCGCCTTAAAACCATATTTTAGAGTTTTTTCTATTAAACGCTTTTGCATTGCATTGCGCCGGCTATTGTAGAATGTATATTATAATAATGGAAGTTGTGCATGTGATAATGCATGTCATACACGTGCATCCACTAGACGTGGGGGCATCCACTGCACAATTATTATATGATATTTATATATGATATATAAATTATAAATATTATTATATATATTATATATTTATATATGTTTATGATATATATATACGCATAAAAGAGGCCTATAACTGCGTGCATGAAATGAGGCCTACCATTATATAAATGACGGGCCTCTGTCAAAAATAGGTCTATGCATCTCTTATTCACACAAAATGCGTAGCAAACAAACAAACGTACACATACAACTTAAAAGCAAATAAGCAAAGATCCAGAGTCACAGAGCAGCGCGATATTGCAATATGAACACAAAGACGGCGATGATAAAAATAATACGAATGAGAAAGTGCAGAATAGTTTCAAAATATTAAAACAGATGCCTCATTTCATTAGATACACGCTATAGCTTGCTTTTTCGTTTTTGTCAACATAAAATTAATGATCAATGCAAAAGATTTAGTTGCGTATTTATTACGCACGGTGTGCGGCAAAGCCGCAACATTACAACAGAAAGCGTCAACAGTTGATTGACTTTTTCCAACAGATTAATCGTTTTCCAATAGATCCCTGCTTTCCTCCGCTGCGCGCGCTGCGTGCGTGGTGACTGTGGAGAGATGAAAAAGGTTGTTTTCAGATCAACGACTTTAATCATGCAGCTATAAACATCCCGCGAACGCGAACCAAGCGGCGGCAGACCCTCGCCAAAATGTAGCTTTAGGCTCGCCTGGCCTGGTTTGCAACTGACCCGCAACATGATTCGCTTGAAACACTATATTCCGACAATCACGGACGCTGCGCTAAAAGCAGGCCAGACATGGGCTACATTAGTGTCCCGAGCCGCGCAGTAACCAGACACCCCACAATGCATCACGCGCCAACAGTTGACTTATGTGGGACAACTGCAGGCATTTTGTCAATAACATCGGCTAGTTTAAATTAAAAAACAGAGGCTTATTTGATTAAGCCTAATGCTTCTAATACTTTAATAATGAGCCAACAAAAGGTAAAGATCTAGAGTTACAGAGCAGTGCAGCAAATACGAACACACAAAAACAACATTGATCAAAATATCGCGAATGGAAAAGTCCATAGTATACAGGACGATCATAAGTAAAATTAAAGGACTGATTGTGAGAACCTATGTGTCATGCATTGTTAGGAGCTTGTGAGCGCAAACTATAGTCCTCCTGAGGACTCTAGGGAGCCTTGGGTCATCCTGTCATTGGGCTTGTATTTTATTTCTTGAAACGTTATTATTTTTTGTGCTCATCGATGAACAAAAAAATCATTATAATATAATATGTCAGAGCATAGGCCTGTGTCTGAATTGCATCAGGTACAGCATAAGAGAATTTATGCCAATATCTGGGCTATATAGGCCTAGTCAGCCTAATTGGGCAACGGAGTTCATTTCTAATGCTTATATAAATAAATAAACTATACAGTGCATTGAAAACAAGCTGTAAATTGTATTGAATTAAGTTTATATCCATGTCATTGCATAAGATTTATAACTTAGATCTACAGCTGCCCTTCAATGGGCTTTATATGAGCCTATTAATTCAATTATTACAATTTTATATGGTATAAATTCGAACATGCATTTTCAATTCGTACATTTACATGTATATAGAAATCATCTTTTCATATAAACGCATATATTTTTGTTGCTATGCAAAATTTTCTATTTTAAAACAATTTTTAAATGGAGCCAGCGACACCGGACAAAATAGCAAGCATGTATAGGAGTCGTGTGACCGGAACAATAAAAGGCAGGGTCGGGAATTTTGCAGAAAAATGCGGTAGACCACGTAGCGTGAGGGGGGGCAGGGTCCAGGAGGGCATTGCCCCTCTGCCCCCTCCGACATAGGCCAATATTTATGAAAATATATAATCCATTATTATCAGTATAATATACATGTATATACCAGTATATAGCAATAGCTATATAAAGAAATATTAACAAATTATAGAAATAATATGTCCAAAAGCCTATAAATGCGTAGGAACTGAAGAATTGAATCATTCTGCATTTTTTGGTTCCATATTAGAATGACAAAATCTGGCAACCCTTAGTATGCATCAAAAACTACTGAATCAAATAGGCCTAGTAACTGCAGGCCTATGGGCCTGTGCGTATAGGCCCCATATATTGCATATATTGTACGTATATATAATTATAGGCTCAACAATAACAAGTTGGCCACCGAATGCCTCGACTTCTAACGCTTTTAATGAACTAGGACATCGTCAAATCGCGCAATTTTTAAAACTAAAAATGAGACACCACCCCCCCTTCCCCCCCCCCCCCAGCCCGCCCCTCACCCCTCGACCCGTCGTGAAAATTTAACGCAGTGGAATATATCTCTACTCTTATAATATTGCAGCCCTCGGCCTCAAATCAGTCATTGCTGCATGCTGTATTGATACAGCAGCAGGTGCTATGAGCACTATTGAGCAGTGGAAATCTTTGCTACGCCAGTGTCATCTTTTGAATGAACAGAAACCATGATATAGCGCACGCTTAAAACTGGCTCAAAACGGAAGGCGAACCCAGTGACGCGATTGCGAACATTTGAGCTGCACTTTGAAGGGCGTTTTCAGAGGCAGCTCAGTCGTTTCAATCAACTACGAGGAAGAATGCATGGTATAAAATTGTGAGATAACGGATACATAAACGACATCATAGTAAGGCTCTCGTACGCACTCGATCTCAATTCAAACTTGCATGTCGGTTTTCACGCCCTTTCCGTTCGGGTTTGGATGGGAAGGGGTGTACAGTGGCACATTAAAATATATAATATAGAACTCTATTCGCCCCGAAGGCAGAAGAAAAACATAGCACAACGTTGCACAGAAAAGAAAAGAAGAGCAATTACAAGCAATGCGCTAACACTAAACATATGCAATTTATCTACAGCATTAATTCGAATTTTTCTAAATGCTCACGGAATCCTTAACAGTTCAAACAAGAAATGCACTAATATCGAGATTTTTTAAACGATGGCCAATGATGCTAGGTATACCAAACATTTATAATCGCTGAGATAAAAGGCTAAACAATGTTCTTATCAAATAATTTTGACTAAAATAGTGGTTAAAATTACGACTATAGTCATGAGGCAGCTAATTACTCCTTGTAGTATATATCCTGTACAGAATTTACAATCTGAATGTTTGAACATCGCCTCAATCACACTTGGTCGCCAATGGTTGGGGGTTACTAGGTTTGGTTGGGCAGTATAGAAGAGCACAATATCTCCTCTCCTATATGGGGGTCAACCCGGTGAGTGCGGGGGGTGAAGACTAGCGAGGGGAGGGGAGGGGGGGGCGGTGCATGGAATGGCGATAGAGTGAATTAATGACAGACTAATTAAAGATTCACAAACTTATACGATAGGATGCCTTGCTTCCCAAAGTCGCAAGTCGCAAGGTCTCAAAGTCCTAAGTCACAAAGTCTCAAGTCGCAAAGTCGTGAAATACAAAAATATAACACTGCAGCCTGCAGGAACCTAAAAATAAAAGTTCAGCAGCGCACAGCAGCCTTATAGACGAAACAATGCAGCACAATGATATTCGCTAGAGGGAGGCTTGTATGTGTATGCAAAAATTTACAATACTCGAATAGCTCAGGAGGCGGTGCATGGGATTGTTGCCCGGAAATGTAGCGTGAACGCATATTGCTTATGAAAATTTTGACTGTACAGTCTGTCAACGACCATGGGCCTACATGCAGGCTGTACAAACCCGCTTATGCTGACATAGGTCAAAACTGCATTTAAAATGTTGCTGAAACCTTTACACAGTGGTGTTTCTACGGGGGACAAAACGAGGCATAGCCCCCGCCCCCGCAACTCAGAGCCTTCGCCTACCCCCATTACTATGATGCTTGTCCTCACTTTCCTCATTTTCTTTGCTTTGCCCCCCCCCCTTCCCCCTCCCCCCTCCCCCCTATCAAACTGATGGCACCGTCGCTGCCTCTGAGGAGGAAATTACGTTACTCTTCATTGTCGAAAGGAGCAGACCTAAATGCCTACTCTGCAGACCATGACTTCATGTTGAAGGAGATAGCGTGCATAATTACAGCATACATAATGATACATACAGAGCGCGATAGGCTCGCTATGCCCAATCTTCTAGATTGTACGATCAGTTAGGCCCCCATGGTCCAATGGAGCTAGCATATACGGGTACGCCGGATGTTCCCAGGGGAAGGGAGGGCACTGAACAACAATGAACGCAAATCACGGATAAAATTAGCACATTTCATGTAAAAATCTAAATTAGGAGCAATGGCCCCTCCTGCCCCCTCCCCCTCCTCCCTGTTCCTGCGTCCCTGGGCATAGTGGCAAAGCTATCCAATTTATTTTCTCAAAACCTGATTCTGATCACGGGCAAAATAAAAGATGGACAATTCTTTCCAAGTTCGAACTATACGCAAAGTCCAATAGGCCTATAGCCTATTGCTTATAGGCCTATAGGCCTCCAGGCCTATAGGCCTGTAGGCCTATAGGCCTATAGTATGGATGTAGTATGTAGGCCTACAGGCCTGTAGGCCTATAGGCCTATGTAGGCCTATAGGCCTGTAGGCCTATGTAGGCCTATATGTAGGCCTATAGGCCTACAGGCCAATAGGCCTATAGATTCGGCATCTTTATTTGTAGGCCTGCAAATGGCTGCAATAGCTTATTTTTTATTTTCGCATTTCTGTTCTTTCTTCTGCCCTCTAGTTTGTCATCAGCAATCTTATACGCGATGCCGAGATTTACGTAACGGCTTTGTCCGCAGACCCATTCGTCAACCTATGACAATGTTATTGTATAGCCTATCTCAAAGGCTATGCGCGGTTCGCGTGAACCGACAACACACCGACTGAACCGCCGCGTGTATAGCGGCGCTCATATCGACGACTGGCCGCTATACACGCGATACGCGTCACACCGGCCGAGAATAAAATCTGCGCCAATCGCTCTTGGCTCTTGCCAGGGATTTATCCAACACCCTCCCTCGCTCCCCCCCCTCCCCCACACCCCTTCAACACCCCTTCAACACCCTCCCAGTTTTTGAACTACATCCCCCTAAAAATTGCTTGGAACGCCAACCCCTGGGGGGGTGTAGTGGGAGTGTAGAGGATTTTGAAGGGAGGGAGGGGATCCCCCACCCCCGGTTTGTGAGTTCTGGACTGGAGGAAAAATGAGTACGACTTCCAGGATTCCACAGACTTTTAACGAAAGATAACACGGGTGGTCTAATTATACACTCCGTCTGGAATTTCCAAACCCCCCCCTTTTTCAAAATCCTGGATAAATCCCTGGCTCTTAGTAATTCAAATAAGCAGGCCTCACAGGCCAATTATTTAAAAGACAAGCCGCACAGTGCTATAGACCTGTAATATATCTCGTCCTAGGGACACAGAAATATATTGTCAATCACTCTCAAGTGGCTGCGTTGACACCAGATCAGACTCAACTGGATTTCTATTGGCCTTCAGAAAAAGCTAATTTTGGCAGCCAACAGCGGCATCGTTAGCAGCAAATGCTGCCATTGGCAATCAATCCTTGTTTCGCGTCCCACGCGCCATGCAGTCCCATGGGCGCCTCTGGCGTGTAAACAACCTCTCTGGCAGGCCTAATCAAACTCTCAACCTAACCCTAACCTAACTCTAGCTTGCAAACCCTAACGCAGCCATAACCTTAATCAAAATCTAAACTTAAATGTATTTAGCTTTCAGAAACAACGATTCTCGCCATCAGCCGGTATGCAAATTAGCAAGAGCCAAGAGCGACTGGCGCAGATTCGGTTCTCGCGAGCAGCGATGAGTTATATCTGCTGTCTGGAGAAAGAAATCGAACGCGGAGCTGGTAACTGTGGCTGGCAAAAATTAACAATAGGCTCATATAACCATGCGGAACCATGAACGGATTTGCCGGGGGGGGGGGGTTGGGGGAGAGCCGAGGGGCTGCATGATCTCTCACAAACTTATCGACGTAAAGAGTAGAAGGGTCACGGCTCCCACCCCCTCTCCAAAAAGAGCAGTCATTAAAATGTGACATGTTAAAAACCGGTGAAAGTGCAAACCTCCCCCCATCCCAAAAAATTCAAAAACTCCAACCAGCCCCACCTCAGCTGTTTAATCTCTGTAAACCCGTAGTAAAACCGGCTGCTATTTAGTTCCTGTGAAACTTAATGGGCCTATAAGAGAAAAAGCATGAATTTTGACATTATATATATTGACTTACCCCCAAGAAGAAGCTCCGTCCTTACCCCCCCCCCCTCCTCCCATTTATAGATTCTCATCGAACCCCCTCCTCTTACATATCTTTAAGGAAACTGACGCCCCCATAGGGCCATATCAAATCCCCCCACTCCAACAAAAGCAATACCGATCCACCAATCTCATCTTCGCCGATGCAAACACTGCGTGGGTCAGCCTTTTATTGTGTATTATTCTGAATATGCATATAAGCTCCCTTTCACTCCTCTTAGAGCTTACCTATATGCGGCCCCCCCACCCCCCCTTGCCCCTCCCCCAGCCTTCATCACTTATATGTCACATTAGATTTTAAAACATTGCCTCGGCGCGGGGTTCCTATATATAGATCTATATTTCACACAGTGTAGTATATACAAGATACAACTGATACCTATAGCTTTCTGCTGCTTGAGCCCCCATATATATACACAATACATACGCCCCTGAATACGTGCATAAACTACATCTCGACCTGAGGGGGAAAGAGACCCTTCTTTATTCGACACAAAGTCGGATATAACATATATCAATAGCAACGTGTGTAAATAATCAATAAAACTGTGTAATACAAAAATGTCGATTTAGGAATAGGTAGTATTTTAATAAAAAAATACGTGTAAAGTAATTAATTTTAAAAGCACTTGCGGGTCTATAGTGAATCTTGATGGTGGTCATGCATGCCCGCGGACGCTCGTTCACTACTCCCTCCATGCATGATAGACTAATGATGCCTCATCGCTTATGCCAAGCCTTCTCCTTCGGATGCACGGTCCTGCGCGACACAATTTATGCCTACGCGTCAAGGTTATTGTGCTGCACAAAGTATAGGTGTCAATTATAATAGCTCTATGCCCCGTATACATCATTCCCGTTTGATGTATTGAACACTAGAGAACTCATTGAAACTGGGGCCTCTGCCAGCACGACAGGAAACATTTATCATGAAGGTATAGGCCATGCTCATTATTTCTATATACGAGACACTATTCCTGTTTGCCGATGTATATAGGCCTGTGCGTAAATCACGCGTGACACGGAAAATAAGTAGGTCATATATGAAGTTTATTTCGCCACTAGAGCGGAAGAAAAAGCGTAACGAGAAACGTGCGCACAAAAGTGCAACAAGTTGAAGCAGGCGCATCGTGGTGTAAAATGAACACCCTTAGGACTAATAAACAGTAAGGCGCTGACAATTTTAAAGTTTCAAGTAACCCAATTGAATCTAAAAGTTAGGCCCCAGTTCAATAATAAATTGCATAATATCAGCTGTGAGATGAACTACATACTAATAATTTAATCATTATTAATGTAATAATAATCTTTTTATTATTAATATATATAAAAATCTTTTATTCGCCATCAATGCAGAACACAGTAAAGAAAAAGAAACTTAAATAAACGTGCAGTTGAAGTGCGAGCTAAATTAAGGTGAAATTCACATCAGGTGAATATTAATATTTGATTTTACTTTTACATCAGAAATGTCAGTAACAAAGTCTATAGACATATATCCATTGGCGGTGTTACCTAATCTCTATGCGATTTAGCTAATCACACGTGATTGCAATCAACTTATAAATAGACCAAGGCGAGCATCGACAAGGGGTTTGATGAGCTGAACCTCCCTCTCCATATTTTTACCCCCCCCCTCCCCTTCTCCAAAGAAAGAGACATACTGGGGCAGGGAGGAGTAATGATGGTTTAAAATCTTTCAGGCTTTTTCTTCATTTAGTACTCCAACCAATAAAATTTCTAACCCACCCCCTCTTTTACTATCCACGCATACGCATATAGGCCTATAGCTACTATACATTATTAGCAATACGCATGCGCAAGGCCGCGCTAAGACAGATACATACACAAACACATACACAGACACATACACAGATACATACACAGACACATACACAGACACATACACAGACACATACACAGACACATACACAGACACATACACAGACACATACACACACGTGTATTACACGCTCTATACCGATATTAGTGCATACACAGGACTATTAAGAAGATTCCGGGTTGCCAGGGACAGAAAAGGCCATAGCCTGTATTGTGATATTTCAGTCAGGGAAAGCGGCATAATGTCCATCCATATCCTCTATATATTAT
Source organism: Chamaedrilus cognettii (assembly GCA_034695025.1). NCBI lineage: Eukaryota > Metazoa > Annelida > Clitellata > Enchytraeida > Enchytraeidae > Chamaedrilus > Chamaedrilus cognettii. Next base: position 8,915 of record JAQIWG010001594.1, on the reverse strand, counting down.
TATACGTAATGTCTTCATGGCATTCAGATATAGCCCGTGCACGAACATTATAACAAAAGAGTAGGCCTACACATATACTCCTACAATCAATGAGCTCAAACTGCAGCCTGCACTACACAATGTCATGCACCGTTCGTCCAAGTTCGCATGCCATAAAGTACAAGTCAACAAAAAACACCGCGGCGCACATAGCTGGCGGCTATTTAAAAATAGCTCGAGCTTTGAACTGCATGATAAGACTTTGCAGACGAAATCTTTAAACGACCCCGCCGTCAGTGCAAAACCATTTCTGTGAGCCAATAGGCCATAGCATGTAGGTCGCGTATACCCCCGATTGGATTCATTCAGGAATTTCGAAATGAGGGCGTGTTAGAAGTTGCAGGGGAGATGTAGTTAGGTCTTTATCTTGGGTAAAGTCTACAGAAACCTCACAAAGGAGTAGTGAATTTGAGGAGAGCTTGAAGGGGTTTAGCGTTGAGTTAACTGGGAGTATAGAAGTTTAGGCTTCGCTCGTTATTTTGTATGCTCCCTCAAAATCTCGGATCGCACAACGCCCGTGCATGCTCGCTGCATAAATCTGTCTGTTTTTTTACACATGCTGATCAGATTAGAGGCCCATTCATTGCAGCAAGTACATAATTATCAGGGCCTAAAGGCCGTCAGCGTGCACGACTCTATAGGCTATAGCATACTCTGGGCTACAGCTAAGTCCAGCAAAGTATAGCGTCCTGCATGCCTTGCCTGCATGATAAATAAAACTCTTGCAAACTGGGATATAAAGAGAATAGGTCTGCCGCCCAGAGCTTCCGGGGCGAGTCGTAAAAGATGACTAAAGAAGGGGGCGATTCTCTTGACTATACATATAATAGTGTCTGTTATTAAGTACGGTTGTCAAACCCAAAAATCATGCACCGCCATGATAAAATAGTAAGTAATATTATAATATAAATAAATTGATGAGAAAAAGGCTCAAATACCCTGCTGCAGACTGGAGCAAGAAGACTGCAGATGTGCAGCCCAGAGCTCCCCGGGCAAGTAATAAAAGGCGACTAAAAAAGGGGGGGTTCTTTTTTGCTTGGTGCATGCATGCATGCAAGCTTGGCGAGGCACTAAACGTGTCCGCTACAGTTTTTGTTAGACAGTAAACACTCGGTCCTTAAAGCTAAAACAGACACAGCAACGAGACGTAGCCTTTGGCCTTGTTTCCACCACGCGTATTTTGCATGCAATTTTGCATGCAACCATGTTAAGAAAATTACAATGTCAAATGTCCGTAACTGGGTTTCATGCAAGCCGTGGATGAAACCCAGTTAAGGAACAAGTGGTGCACGAAACCCAGTTAAGGAAATCGTTGTCATTACAACGGTCGTCAACTGGTCGTGATTCCGTGCATGCAAAATTGCATGCAAAATTGCATGCAAAATTGCATTCAAAATTGCATGCAAAATTGCATGCAAAATTGCATGCAAAATTGCATGCACAATTGCATGCACAATTGCGTGCAAAATATGCACCGTGGAAAGAAACCCTAATATTGTGAAAAAAATATGGGCATGAGAAGTCAAATCGGAGGCATGACACTAAAGCCCAGGAGCGTACCCGCTTAAGGAACGGGGGGGACACGTCCCCTTCATGGACCAGCGCGTCCCCCCTTTGATTCACGCTGACGCCCCCCCCCCGAAAATGAATTGATGGAGGGGGGTGCGTGACCCCCATGATTTATGTTGGTCCTCGCACCATAAACGAAACCCAACAACTAGGCTACATTGTGGTCCAAAATTTTGGTCAGCACACCCGCCCCTCTTGTGAGTTCTGCACCGAAAGGAAAGCGATTAAGAATGTGATGGTACTCCAGTCTGCTACAGACATGTATTTTGTAAAGCAGCTTTTTTGCCAAAAAAATTTACTGTAGGGGCGACGTCCCTGCAGTAAAGCCTGTAATTTAACGCTATATTTGAACAACGTTAATTGATATCTTGATAGATATATAGTCCAATCTCAGTCATTAAAAATGCGATTTGTTTCGCATCAAAATCTATATATAGTCACTGTATTGATGATTGAGGCGATGATACAACACATGCATACAGAGCTTGAAATATCGATCTCGTCAAGAAATAAAGCTTTTTAAACCGAGATCATTACTTTGCATTCATGCGATAAAAGCCTATATTTTTATAATGATGATTTATTCAATGCAGCTAACAAATGTCAGTAGTCTCAATCTAGCCGGCTGCAGCCAACTTAGGCTCGCGGGCCGCATGCGGCCCGCCGACTCCTTGCGACCCGCGAACGGTTTTGAATTTAAAAGTTTCGTTCAATCTCCACATTATTGTAGGTATGAGTATATCAAAGAAGCCATCTAGACATCGGCAGCAAGCTGCTGTTTTCAGTGCATGTGTTCCTAATATTGCCTCTGACTGAACGCTAATACTAGAATATATAATTCTTCGTATGTGGATCACAAACAATTGATAACTATAGGGTAACCGATATAACAAAAATCAATTTGTGGACAGCGTTGCTATTCGCAGTTAAGATAATATTATCATTTATAACAATTTTAAAAGCTCAGTATAGCTACCCTTCCCCCCCCCCCCCCCCGCTCACTCGTGTCTTGTTAGAGCTGAAAAATGCCTTTTGGGAGTGGGGGAAGGGGGAAGAGGAAGGGGTGGCCACATAACCCATAATGCCGGCCCAGTGTCTATCATAATATCAAATATGGGCAATATAATGCATCCCCCTGCAGGCCGGGAAACGAAGAACTAGCTTGCAACCCAGTGCTCCCCGTGCGAGTCGTAAAAGGCGACTAAAGATGGGGGAGCGGTTCTGTGCTGGCTCTCTTGCACAGAACCGGACTGAATAATTTAATATAGTCTTTGTGCTACGCACAAAACCAACAACTAACTACAAAAAACACCAAAAAACAAGCTATATAATGCATGCAGGTACACAATGATTAAATAATCTATATCCCATGTGAAAATGCAAGCACGCGTCTCGGGCGCGCGCACCGAGAAGTTGATCAATGCTCGAGCCCTAAACACAAGGCGGAGAATGCACTTGATGCATCCTGACACTCGCCGTCCATCAAATATAGCGCTTGCGTGCGATCACTTATATCATCGACATGCAGCAAATGTGTACATTCACATGCATACGATGCATAGATCTCTTTTATTCGCCGCTTAGACAGTTTTTAACGTAACACTGTGCACAAAAATACGCACGCAAACTCCGCCAAAAACAAAAATTTAAATAAGGACATAAATTCCAATTACACTCGCTCACTGGCATATTATAACATTAAATTTGAATTAGGCCTATAGGCTGCATTAATATAACGAAGCACTAAAGCAACGGCGTCAGTATCATTAATTAGACATTGACTCCTGCGTTAACTGACTCTGCTAAATAGTGTATAATCTTGTCTTTCGTTAAGAAGTTCAACTCCCTGCACTATATATAGGCCTATATTATATTTAGAAGCAACTAGATAACAATTCAGCGATCGAATCATGCATCGATAGGCATATGGATTTAAGATTTGCTGGTGTAGAGCCAGGTAGCAATCACGCAAAGGACCTATGGGCCACCTAATGCTTTTGGTTCCACAAGAATGCCGTCCGGCAGAAATCAACAAACACTATAGTAGGCTTATAACAACGACATCGATAAAGAAAATAAATGTTTTTCATACAGAAAGCTTTAGGGCCGAGACAAGCGTCGGCTTTAACACAGTCATTTTGGAAAAAAGAACCTCAGTCCCTATTGGTCACATCAAACTGGAAGGGGCTCGAAATTCAAAGAGGAGAGGCCTAGCCCTCTAAGCCCCTCTCTGGAGCCGATACTGAAACCAAGCAACATACATAATGAAACAAATTCGATGGCCTATATCAGTGGTTTTTTAATTTTCTCGCATGGCGACCCACCAAAAACTTACACAAAATTTGGCGATCCATGATGATTACACTTAGAAATTATTTACCCGATATAGTCTAAAATAACAGAATGTGTAAAATAAAGTAGAGCTCTGGCAGAGAAGATTCAAGACGCAAAATCGAAGAATCCGTACCATTCTGAATTAAACTTTCCGCTCTCAGCGAGTCGGTCTACAAAGAAAGGTCTGTTTGTCAAAAGTTAATGGATCGCGACACACATTTTGAAATCCACTGGCTTATATAACTGCAGAGTCCTCATAGAGACATGCAAGCACTATTGGATGGACATGCGCACACATGTATGCTTCAGCATACCAGTCTCAATCAGTATATACATTCAGTATATTTTGTGTAAAAAAAAAAAAATATAGGCTGAAGCAGAGGCTATCACAAAACTGAGATAAAAATTATACAGTAAAATCTACATAATTATAAGCTGATCTAGGCTCATTTGTATAATTCTAATCGTACTGCACGCTGTATAGGCATGTGCTGTCTATCAAATCATATATGAATCAATTTATAAGCATAGTACTTGATATGCACTTATATAATTGAAGACATAAGCTGTACTTTAATTATAGAATAGATGCTATACTATACAGTATATTTTATTCCAATATGATATATATATATTATACACGGAACCTATACTTATCACTTTAAAATGATAGCCTATAGTTATTCACTATATTTAAGACACGGGTTAGTTCAACATGATAGCAAGGTATCTGTAAAATGTGTAGTTTTATATCTAAAAAAATACAAGTAAATTATGGGGCTTTCCATGCTCCCCCTCCCCCAAGCAAATGAGGATTCAAATTTAAATCGAACAAATTTTTTTGGGCCCGCCCAAACAGCCAAATGTGCCTGTAAAGTAATTCTACATATAGGCCCCTGTTGCTATATATAAATGGGTACACCAACTCTTTGATAAGTGATGATTTCGGACAAGTGTCTTTAGACTACACAAAGCAAGTGAAGCTACATTCAAGCGGCAACAATATAAAGTCATCATCACCATCATCTTTATTGAATCAGCATTCATATAACTAGGAAATTACTAAAGCAGAAGTTTAATATATAAATCTTTTATTCGTCACGAAGACAGAAAAAACAAGCAAATAAGCGTATACCATGAGCAAGCACAGTGCACAAAGGAAATACAAGAAATTAGCAATCGTGCAGCATCCGTAAGTTGACTAAATCAATAATGCATGAATCAAAACAATTGTAGGATTCCCGAAGGGTGACACTTAAAAAACGACCCGCTTTCGATAGATATAATTTTAAATTCATTACAAATTCCACTGGCCTCCCTGCCATTAAAATGTCCGCAACGTATACAATATGCATCAAGAAATCGTTTGCCGCTTTTTAAAGAGACTTTAACTTTCATCGATATAGTGCCTACCTTTAAATACTCCAGCTCAGTTTGACAAATAATCATTTTTTCTCTTGTCACCGACAGAGATTTATATAGAACAAGATCATCTGCAAAATTATAGGAACGAATTGAAAATAATATGTGACATAATAGATTATTATATATATTATTATAAGACGAATTTTAAATAATATATGACTAATATAAATAAGCATATGACACTGTGATGTATATGTCAACCAAGTGTTCTTCACAATGCCGTCTAATGATAACACAGAGCGGCAACGATTTAGCCCAATGTATAAGTGCATGATGATACAATTAGGTGAGTAATGCTTTCATGTCACGCAGCGTATATAAAGGCGAACAAAGCGCCATGTATTCTGTTCGGGGCAATGAGTAGCGAGGCCATCAATAACAACAAGTTTCGGTGGACCGCACGTCACAGCTCCGAGAGGTTGTCGGCCACTAAGTATTTGTCACGACACCCTGGATGTCTCAATTACTACTATATAGGAGGCGCAGCTAGTTTCGTCTATTAGTTCGATCGAATTGTGACTTACACGCAATGGGCTTACTCAATCATTCCGAGGCTGCAATGCAGCGATGTTTTATTTACATATTTTTTAAAGTTTAGAGTTAGTTAGCTCAGGGTTAGCTTAGGGTCGCAGTTTAGGGTTTATTTTAGTCATCCCACACAGTTCTGCGTACCAAAGCGTCCCAATTGACAAGTTTATGCATGGCCAGGTGGTTATGTTAGGGTTCATTCTCTTGTTCTCTGCGCAATCCACACTTCGTCCGGACTTCTAAATAGGCGCCAGTGGCGCGGCTTGAAAGCAACGGCTTATTTTTCGCACTCTCTATAGTTTCGAGGTTCCCACTTTACGAGTCACGACCTCAGAGTCACGTGGGTCGCCATCGAATGTACTGGGGTCGCTTGATAGTTCTGCAGATCTTCCCAAAATTGACAATACATATGATAGGCATACGCCTGCACATTTTTGCTATAAAAAGTATGATCGTTGCAGATTATTCGGTTTTTGAGTCTGACCACTGCAGAGGTCGGAAACCGTATATATTTATAAGCAAACAACAATAAATAAATTATAATTGTAGCCCTTAGATTATGGTCCACTACCGATACATCCACTGCTATAGACTAGAGACCATGATTATAATTATGCACGCTGATGGCTAAATTTCAATTTTAAAAAGTATAAAGCTGATAGGTCCGTATGCATAGTAAAGAATACAAACTACAGAGTAAGCACAAACTACAGAGTAAAGCATTCAAATTCGCACCTTGACTTATAGCTATGGACCTACAGAGACATGGTAACGCGTGTTAGGTTTGTTTATGAAAATCATAGATCCTTTAACTCAGCTCCGGGTTGAAAATATTGTGTTCTTGGCGGGTGCTGGCTCTGTCGATCTCTCCTAACGACACTTTGTTAAATGACCCGTGCAATGCCGGGAACTGTTTAATTCTAATTCACACAATGCGTAGAGGCTATTTGCAGGGCGCACGCTGCACAGCCTTCTCTCGCAGAAACTGCCGTATAACATAGGCGGCTTTCAAGACTAGGGGCCTGTTTCTCAGAGTTTCCGTAACTTTAGGCCTAAACTTAATCCTTAAAAAGATTTTAAAAAATTAAATCCAACCGCCGACCGCCGTGACGTCATTCGATTTATCATTCGATTTATTGCGAGTGGCTCTGTGGCGATGCGGAGTTTAAAATAACTAAGACTAAAATTCGTTTAAGGCTTTCTTATGAACTTCTTAAAACTAAAATTTGCCTAAGTACTTTTGAGTAACAGGCCCTAAGCTATACACTTTCATTTCGTTCCACCAATACGATAAGCCTAATTCCTTTATACGAAGCCTACATATACATTATACAAAGCCAAATGCACAGGTCTTAAATTCCTTAATCCAGTTTTCTACAACGCACAAGCAGTTTTGATCCCAAAATGCCCTTGCTGCTATTTGAGATTTTTTCTCATTTTTTCCCAGAATTCGATATTTTCCTATTCATGCACAACTCAGGAGCAGCAGCGGGAGAAGAACATTTATACTTCGGTGTTCACTCACGACCGGGGCAGGGAGGGGGGGGGGGAATACCCATTCTTTATTGAGCTTATTTATTTTTGAGGCCCTTCTTAACTTTGCATAGTCATTTTACGGCTTCAAAGCCTGATACCCTAACCCCAACCCTCTGCAGCTATAGATCTATAACTGGGGGCCTACTTATCTTACTTTTATGATTACACATTTCCCGAGTTATAACTACACGACGCGTCAACAACCTATTTTAAATTAACTCATTTAATCACAATCATTCTTAAATAAACACTATAATGGACAACCGCAGCATCGTCGATGGTTGTGTAATATGCTATATGCTACAACTGTTTATTTAATTTAGATTTTTTGAGTTGTGCATTATTGCATTTCTTCTGCGTGAGGTGAATAAAGTTCTATATAGTAAGTTATATAGGGCCAACGTCTCGATCCATGTAAAGTCATATAAAATATTCTATGTAACTACATTGGCCTCATAGAATATAAATAAAGGGGGAACATTTTTGTTTGACATTTCATAAATTATATCATTTTTATTTTAGAACGAAAGTTATATCTATCTCAATATTTCTGCACAACAAACTATGAAACCATGCACATAGTATACTGCGCAGAGCATCAAATTAAATTTGTTCAATGCGGCTAGTGGCAGCCTGATAGCCAGTAAAATTTATAGCGGCTCAAGTCCTTACTGCTCAAACTCAATCTCTCTCCTTACAGCTCAAATACAAGTACAAATATACGCAATACAAATCAATTAACTTTATGGCAAAATAGGCTCACAGGCTACCATATGCACAGGCCTCTCAAGATAATGTGTCAGTGGACCTACGCGTCTATATTATCGCAGTAGAATGCATATTATTTTGTAAAAGCCAGGATATCTGTGGATCCATCTATTAAGAAAATAAGCGTACCATACGCTGCGCATGCGTATAACACGGTTAAAAGTTGACATGTGCGTGGATATGCAATGAAAAATGATCTGCACGCAAGAAAATTTCAGACATCCATTTAGGCTATAGCCTATATATACGTAATTATCTGCGCATACACGTAAATTTGTACATAAACATACACACCCGACCTGCTACCCCCCTGCAGGCCGGGAATAAAAAATTGGCCTGCAGCCCAGAGTTCCCCGGGCTTGTCGTAAAAGGCGACTAAAGAAAAGGGGGTGCGGTTCTGTGCCGGCTCTCTTGCACAGAACCGGTCTGCATATGGCCCTCGTGTGCTACACACGATCCCTAAACTAAAAAAAAGAACTAAAGCCTGGACAATAAGCCAACCCAGTACGCAGCTAGGCATACATAGCCACAATGCTACAAAGCTACAATGCTACAAAGCCTAATGCACAGCCTAGGCCTATACATATTTTTGGCACCAGCAGTTTGGCGCATGCAATGCATAAAAAATCATAATACGCTATATCCAGTCGGTCTTTTTTCAGGACAAGCATGCAGATGGCTCCATGGAGCAGCCCTCCAAGCGGGGGGGGCGGGGG
>JAQIWG010001593.1:0-23728 GCA_034695025.1 Chamaedrilus cognettii | reverse complement strand
CAATGCTTACCAATATTATTATATAGTATTGAATGTTTAAAATTGAATATTGTGCAAATTAAAGAAATTAACAGTTGATGGAATGCAGCATTTAGAAAGATTTTGGTTACAATAAAAGGGAGTCAGTGAAAGAATTCATGTGCCTTCTCGGTCGTCTTGATGTGCTGCATTGTTACTGTTACGCGCCGCCTGAAATTTATCAAAAGAGTCTCTGAATGTAACAATACCGTGATGATTGACTTAATTAAATATTATTTGCATGGACCTGAACTGAAGAACTTAGAAGACCAGCTCAGTCTTACGTTATGCTGGTCCCCTGCAAAAATTACAGCATTGACGTATGTACGCTTTAGAAGTCTGTTTAGTTAATCCTATTGCATGCATGTTGCATGATATTGTTTACGTTCTTGTGGTTTAATGCATTTGGCCTATATACTGGTCAGCTCTGTATATATTGTATATTATTGCATTGTATTTGCTCTGTCTTGTACGAATAAAACTCATGTATAATATTGCCTAACAAAGCAGAAGTTTAAAACTGAAACTCTAGTTCTAGAGATGATTATTTCTGATGACCCAAGGCCCCCCACCCCTTGGCAGAGTTTTGGAAGAGATATTTCGTGTAGCCTCGCGCAAGCAAGGGAGTCCGCGATATCGCTGCAGAGTGTAGCCCAACAGCTCTGGATGTGGCCCAGTGGCCCCGGATGATAGGCCCAGCGGCCCCTGCTGTATCAACGGCCCTGGCTGGGTCCAGTAGTCCTGGATGTTAGGCCCAGCGGTCTCTGCTGTATCAGTGGCCCCGGCTAGTGTGACTCGCAGCTAGCGAAGTGACGAACAGGACGTTTACGACGCTCTTCGGTCATCAAGACGTTGAGTCTCGCTGCACGGCGCGCAGCTACAACAGGACGTCGCGCAGCGCCTTCCTGTATAACACGACTCGCGTCCTGCATCATACACTGTACAGACTAGTGAGTGCACACTACAGGCGTGGCTAGACAAGCTGGCGGGATGTAGGTCTTGTAGACCTCGTCATCAATGCGGATGCACTGATAATGCGCAATGCGGTTCCAAAACGCTGTTATTTTAGTGTGGCAGTATTTTAAATGCGGACTACGCTCACTCGTGTTCTGTTCTTTTTTCCGAAAGACCCTACAATCTCAATGCTATTTGAGGCTTGTCAAATCAGTCGCTGAAGTCATCCACTGTCGCTATACGGTGCTTTTTCCTTTCGTCTCCCTGAAACATGAGTCAAGCGAGACGGCTCGGATATATGGGGAGCTGGATGACACAGGGGGCGTGGATAAGGACATTGCTGCTCCTCGCCCCCTGCTGTGTGACGTCATTCTACGCGCACTCATCACCCCAACCAGGTTTGTTGTGATGATGCCTGACAGCCTAGACACCAGTAGAACTAATCTACATGTGGGATAATAGAGCTTAGGTCCACTGAGCCTGTATACCCACAAAATGAATAGGCTTAGGAATATACATGTAGGTCTTCTGTTTACCATTCATAATTTCAGCAGTTCCTATGAATTTGTTCAAGTAAAGCAGAGCTAGATCTCTTTAATTAAAAGCGGAGACTAGCAGTTTTGTTTAAGAAAACAGTTCGGTCAATACTGCCCTCAGTGCCGTGCTAGAGAAAGTTACTGTATACACAATGTCGGCTCAGCGCCAATAAAATTGGCGAAAGATGCAGAATAATAGGTCACTTGCAAATATCCATCACAAATAATCACGTCATTCTCCTCCCCTTCGTGCAATCTTTCAACCAATTTTCATTCATGATTCTTGCGCCCAGTTTTTCAAACCGCGGCAACCCCTGCTTCCCAGTCCCCGCCGCAGGAACGGGGACAGGGAGGGGAGGTCCCGCCCCCCACGCAGTCCCTGCAGGGAGGGGAGGTCTGTGAGACGGAGACGTTTGCGGCGACCTGCGCTCCCGGTCACGTGATCGTGATGCGAGGGGCGCTGTACGGACGCATGCGCACTGGGCGCTGTGTGGACAGGGACTACGGCTACATTGGCTGTCAGGTGGGTGAGTCGACCGAGAATACAACGATTATTAACAAGGTTTGTATGAAAATGTTTGTGTTATTGATGAATTTTCACAAGTTCTAGTGATGTCTTGCTCGTTCTAGCGATTTTTTTGTGATTTTCTGGAATAAAATATACCTATATACATGTACCTACAGTACCGTATTTACTAATGATTCACAAAATGAAATGGCACATTTTATGATACTATCAACTTATGACCTAAAGATTTGATTGCAACAGAGTATATAGTTATAGGCCTACAATAACAACTAAATTTGAAACTTACGTGGAATTCTCTGCACTGCAGGCCGACGTGCTGGGCCTGCTCGACTCCCTGTGCTCGGGGCGTCCCCCCGAAGGCTGTCAGGTCCCGGTCCCGAGCCCCGCCCTGCGTCGCTTCGCCTCCCCCACCTGCCCCCGTGACCTCAAGCCCTACCTCGAGGCTCACTACCACTGCGTCAAAGGTCAAGGGAACTTGCTTTTTTTGGTTTTGTTGTGAGATTTTGTTAATTGCTGATGTAACATCATTAATTTGATTAATTCAACTCCCTCTAGTGCGCTGTCGCGCGGTAGGTACAGGCTGCCGAAGTAAGGCTCTATTTATTTAAGTTATGGCTTAATTTGAGATGGATGCTATCTGATAAATTTATTGACGTTAGATAACGCATAAATATGCTAATATCGAACGTAAATTTCCTATTATTTCACAGGGACTGTCGTTGGCTATTTATGCCAAAAGTCTTGCATCAATCATTACAGAGCAGAAGGCTATGTTTTGAACCTAATATTTGCTTTTATTGATCTGCTGGAGCAGCTAGGTTTATAGCGTAGACACACTGCTACATTATTTATTTGTTACACTGATAATTATTTGAATGATTTACACTTTATATTCTTTTCAAACATTCAAATATGCTTTTATTATGACTTATATTTGACTCTTGTCCGCTGCCATATTGTGTTTAGTAGAGGAATCCCTTCGACAACGCTGCTCTACTCCCACCCCCAACTCGCGCATCCCCCTTCATGCACCCACCCCCCTCCTGCCCTCCGCACCCCTCTCTGGCTACCTCTCCAGTGCCGTGGCCATGACAACAGGGCGGGGATCGTGGGCGTGTCCGTGGCTAATTCGCGCTGGGCGGGGCCAACTTATAACCTTGACCCTCTTCGATTTCTCCGCCCCCATATCGCCCCCCATCCCGTCAGCCGCGGCTCGGGTCCAGCGAGATGTGGGTGCCTCAAATCGTGACCTAGTTTCTGAGCCAGCGAAGCAACCATTGGCTGGGGCGGAAGGAGGTCAGGGGTCGGTTGATGTAAGAAATGGGGCACGACGTAGAAATAAGGGCGCAACGGAACCGGGAAATAAAAGTTCAAAGAAGGGGAGTAGTGTTACGCTGACAGAGGATAAAATCATGGATATAAAAATTGCGGAAGAGGGGCTGCAGGCTAGCGAATCTGGATTGCATTTCTACGGGGGTGGGGCCGAAACCCCTGCAACTGGGGTTAGCGTGCGGAACAATGATTTACTGGAAAAGGAGAGCAGTGCGTTGGAGCGGAATACAGGGGTTGTGGCAGGGAACCAGAATGGAATCAAATCGGAACCAAGATGGAATGTAACTGAAGTGAAGTCAAGATGGAATCAAAGTTTGGGTGAATCACGTGTTGGGTACGACGTGTTGGCGGGGTGCGTGGTGTATGCTGAGCTGAGGTCCTTCCACAGAGGGAAGGGATTCAATGATGGAACTGAAGAACTCGAGGGGTTTGGAAGTTCTCAGGGCGGAGGTGTGTTGACTGTGTGTGGCGGGGGTGTGGAGGGCAGAACGCGGATCATTTATAGGTCCCACGGCAACCCCTGGAGCCCTGGGTCCTGGGACCCAACGGGGGCTGATATTGTAGCGGACCCTGTTATCGTTCGTCCACTGGAGACGAGAGTTAACTCAAATGATCTGCAAAATTCTGTGGATATGCGTGTGGATAGAGACTGGATATTAGAGTTGGAGGAGAGAGATGGCCTGAGGGGGGAGGATGATGTTGGTGAAGGGGAGAGAGATGTTGCAGATGGGTTGTTGTGGGGTCACGGTGTTGAAGTACGCATGATGACCTCAGACGCGCCGGAGGCGTCACAAGTCAATTATTTCCTGATCAAATATCAGAGTAAGTGGAATAAAATGCCAAAGAAGAGCATTCATCTTGCAAGGAACGAGGGCGCGGCTAACAACCATTTGTAGCTTATTCGTTAAATAATGGTCCATACGTTATCTTGAAATGATGGCTGTGTATGTTGTAGAATTTATTGACGTAAAATTTTTGCTACATCGGTGCTGTACAGAAGTTCAGAGCTTTCAGTGGTTCATTTTGAACAACTACCTCAGATGCCAAGTCGAATAAAATGCTTTTGGCAAGGTACGATGTCACAGCAAACGGCTATCTATAACATTTTCGTTAAATACATGATATCTTTAAATGATGTAGTGTAGGTTGTAAAATCTATTGAAGTATTGTTCTGCCTACTACAAGCTCTAAATGCGCGTGTGTAGTTTCAGGCTGTGTGGATCCGGTACTGGCGGAGGGTACCCGCCTGACGCGTCGCGAAGGGTACGTCACAGTACACTGTACCGCCAGCGAGCAGCAGTGGAGGCTGAACTGTGTCAATGGGGTACTGCAAGGGTACCTCGGCAACTGTACCGATGGTGAGCCTCCCTTATAAGACTCTGCCTATGTATTTACAAATAGAATTTATCTTAAACGTTACATTCATTTTTTTTTATGATTGCAAGTCAAACTGTAACCATTTCTGCATCGCAGGTTGTAATGTGCTCCATTGGGATTGATCAGCACAAAGTTTTTAACCTTCGCCTTGACTGCGTTTTGTGTTTTAGTTCAACCGATGGCAAAGCGTGACGAGCCAGGCTTTCTCTGGTCACACTTCTTCAATACTTTCGGTATGCTGTCTGTTTGCGCACTGGGCGCTCGGTTCAATATTGCTTGTGTTTGCGATATGTCTGCGGTAACATTGGGTGTCATTCTCTTCGTCTTAGGGTAAGTCTAGTGCTAAGTACTGCTAACCACACTTCAATTCTTATTTTTGCTTTTTCAAAGATGGCGCTACTGTTACACTTTCATGTGCCCTGTGATTCCAGAGATGGCGTTGATAGTGCTGATATCTGTGGCGGTGGGGACGGGGCTCGTCGTGCTCGCTCTAGGCGCCATCTGCAGCCGCACCTACAGGCCAGTCCCATTCTGCTTCTATTTCACAGCAAGACCTACAGTGAATTATTACATACACAGAAAGTGGGTATGCCTAGCTCCCTGCTAATAGTAAATTTTTGTCGCTTGGTTGATAGATAGCAGTTGCCGGTATCACTCACACTCTATGTTTGTCCTCCAGCCCTGCAAAGTTCAATGAGCGAGCAGTCACGCACTCACTTCAGATCCACCAGTCCTTAGACCTCACTGGTCCTCGCCACACTGCTGTATCGTGCGCCCACACCACCGCGGATCCCGGGGGACCCGCATGGCCCAACGGAACGCGTGACTGGCTCAACAGGGGGCTTGAGTTGCCGAGCGGTGGCCCCCCCGCCTCCCTGCCCCCCCCAGCCCTCTGTCTCATGCGCCTTGACTTCATAGCGGCGACAGAGAACGAATACGCGTGTATCGGCGATATGCCCCCCCCCCCCCCGTCCTCCCCCTCGCCTCTCCCCACGCCCCCCGAGGGATGCACCGACTCCTACCACACGATGGGCCTGCTGCCGCCTCCCAACGACCAGGCTCGAAGGACCCCCAGGGCTGACTGCCCCGGAGCGGACAGGCTACTGATCAACCAATTATCTCGTTGTGACGTCAACATGACGTCATGCAGCGGCCAATCAGCGCGCTATGACGTCAGAGTGACGTCATGCGGGCGGCTGAGGACGACGACTTCTCTGGAGCGCATGCGCGTGACGTCACGCGGCACGGAGCAGTCGCAGCTGACGCTGTTTGAACGTTCGCGCATGACGTCATCACGGTTTGCTACGTCTAAAAGCAGTCGTCCGACGTGTCTGGGTCTGACGGAATGGGCGCCGCTGGATCCTCACAGCCAACAGTCGTGGATGGCGACTAAAAGTTCACGGAACGCGCTGCAGCGAGGGCTGCGATTGGCCCTTCTGCAGGGCCGCGCGCCCGTGACGTCACCGGAAGGAACGCAGGCGGTGACGTCAGAAGAAATCGTAAAGAAAATGTCAGAGGAGCGTGCGACACAACAGCGGCGCTCTTGGGTGAAATCGCAGGAAGGTAAAATGGCAAGGAAACAGCTCCAGAATGCAGCGATGTTGTCAGAAAGAAGCGTGCCATATATTTCACAGAATTGTCATCGAATGGATTTTGAGCAACAACGTCGCGACATGCTGGCGTCACAAAGATGCGGTCAGCATCAACGCCCAATGTTGATGTCTAGTGAATGCGCGCCAGCTCTCATACAAGACCGATTCCACTCACAGGAAAATCTTCTGCAGCTAAAACAACCACAAGCATCCAAGATGGCGTCTGCCTCTTTACAGAGGCCCTCGATGACGTCAGAGGGGGAACGTAAGCCATCTGGTGCCATTTGGTCATACGCAGCCACATCAATCAACCGCGATCAGTATTCAACCACCCTCGTGACTCCATACTGGAAGGCCGACGGTAAAAATCACAACTCTGGAGTTACCAATTCAAAATTAGGGGATCCATTTGGAGACTTGGGGGCCATGTGCCCCCATGACCTCACTTACGATGAGACCCCCAAGTATTTTGAGTTTGATCCTATCCGCGGCGCATCTGATCCCAAGGTCGTTCCGTGTTACGGAGCCATTCCGGTGTTTCAGGGTTCCACCGCCTGCATCGCAAACTGTGCGGCGAGGGAGATGGAATGCGTCGGGAAGTGGCTGGAATCGAATTTTGGACAAATGGATTCCCAGAGCGCGCGGTTTGCTGCGCAAAACGGATGCGTTCGGTACCGCGATGCGCTGCCTTCAGAAGGAAATTGCGGAGTCCGCGGCGTCACGATGCCTTTCCATGACGTAATCGGATCCCCCATGCGCGACGCAACTGATGCACCGATTTATGACGTCACCTATTCTTGTTCTGACGTCAGCGGGTCGTCGTCTGACGTCAGCACGGCGGCGGCAGGGAACTTTGAGGGATCGTGCAGTGACGTCACGCGGGCCTACTCAGCCGTGAGCTCGCTGTACGCGGCGGGGAGGGGCGGCAGGGTCTACCCTGACGTCATCACGGCGCATAGTGACGTCACTAATTAGGTGGCGCCTTTTGAGTGGGACTGATGTAGAACGTTTGTGATTTATACGCGAATGTAACTGTGCCTCCGACACTGCCTCGTTTGATTTTAAGCTCAATGATTTATAATAAATCAGGACCAGAGAATAATCTTTATTTGTTCATTTGTTTATGCACTATCACTTGTGATGAAAATAAAGCGATCGAAAATAGTTATGTCATTTAATATCGGATTTAGTTCTAATAATTTATTGTCAATTAGGAGAAGGCTGAAGTTTTGAAGGGAAAGATGTAAGGGAGCTGTTGTTATCAGAAAATAGTTTTATTAATAAGCATCCTGCACAAAAAATATTTGAAAAAGTAGTACAATAACGGTATAAGAAAAAATCTCTTCTTGGCTTACAGGATGATTGTATTCTATATTTGATATTCATGGTACACTGTGTTAATGACTTCAAACAAGTGTTTTAATGATGTAGCATGCATTCACAACGTGATTTCTTCCTATCTATTTGTTTTCTACTAATCTTTGTTAATCTATGCTATCGACGTAATTGTTAAATTTGATATTGTTGTCGCTGTTATGTAACCCTCATTGTTAAATGTTTGATATTATACCTCACTTATATTTAAACAAGCCTAATTATTATCGTGATTCAAGTATTCTAGTTAGACATACTTCATGCAACGAATGGTGCAAGCATTTATTTATAAGTTGTGCGATACATTTTATGTTTTTATGTTTTATAGCGTTTGTGAAACGTTTTGATGTTCAGTACCTATGAGCGAATAACAAACGCAAGAACGATACATGTATCGTCTGTTACTTAATCATAACATTGATAACTCTGATTCGAGCTCAGCAAGCAAAGAATAATTTGCTGAATGAAAGTGGCAAAACGGCGTTAACAAAATAGACTTCAACAGTATACGGCACACGCTAAAGAGTATATAAAATAATCTGCATTCTCACCAGATCAGTGAACACAACGCGAGTCATGATTGCAAGCATAAACATAGATGATAATCATTAAGGGTCAATATGGGATCCGATACGTACGCAAATGCAGCGTCCCATAAGATGTAAATATTGGAATCTTACCGATCAATCTAATGTCACAGTTTGCCCATTGTTGGATTATGAAATTATAATCACGTTTCGGGTTCATGATTCATTCAGTTTCATGTGGCCACCAAAGCCATTGAAACTAAGTAAATTTGCGCGGGACAACAACGTTGTAAGACAAATGTTTGGGACTAGTTTGATCTCGGTTAATTCTTGCTATAATTAAAGAATTCAAAACGCTAAACTAAAGGCAGGGATATTGTATAAACAAAAACAAAATGTCAATTGGTTGAACGCAAAATAACGAGGGACAATTGAGCGCTAGTAAGAAATACCTGATATATTTTTTAAATGAGTCAGTAATTTGCTTCAGTACAACATCTGGCAAGATGGTTTGATGCATTTTGGCAATTGTTGAAATGCTGCCAATGATTCCTCACAAACTATCATAATTACGCCCTCAAATCACGACACCATAAAAAACCACTGTAAAACTTAAAAGCCAGTCTATGCCTTACAGCATATTTCACTACCGCAATCTAATAGAAATTAATTAGCAATTATCAGTCATGGTGTTAGCAAATATCTAGCATAAAAAACCAAAAGCTTTGGCATAGAACGATCGAGCATGGCAAACGCAATGCATAGCACACAAAACTATACGCCCTTACCGGCCTATTGCACAGCAGTTCGCACCGCAGCCAGTGCACACTAACTTTTGCACGTATAACTTTGCCTACACAAATTGCTGCGCATTAGGATCGTCATACTATTTACTGAACACCATTAATCAATCCTGGATATTAAACCAGTCATTACGATTCGGGTATTAAACGAATTATTTTGACACCTGACTAGCAATCTACATTTGCAAGAAGCAATTTTCGATGAGCCCCTGTTAGAGGCCCAGACAAAAACCACTAATTACAACATATCACCATTGTCGTGTGCAAGCAATATCACTGTCAATCAGCGGCACCCGCACACACCACCAACAGCTGCCCGTTCTTTCCTAATTATGTTCGGCCCAGACGTAGTCCTAATGAATGGCTCCTTTTGATCGGTTGCTCAACTGAACGGCTCTTCCTAATTGGCTGCTGCATTCTGGCTCAGCTTCAGTTCAAAGGTCGTTGTGGATGACCCGGTGACAAGGCTAGAGTGAGTCAAGCGTCAAGTGATGAGATGGATGTGGTTGTTCACGTTCCACCCTACAGGGGTGTGTCTCAGCGGGTGTGTCTCAGCGTGTCCCGGCCGTCCTATACACAACATAGCGCGCACACAGCTGCTACACACGCAAATCATTCTTGTGAAATGGTCCCATAAAAATGTCAACAGATTTAAGGATTGTCTAATTAGTGACATTGTGAATTAGTTTTTATCGTGATAGTCGTAAGCTATTTTGATTAGAACAATCATCTGCAAAATGACTTCTAGAAATGAAGAGGCAAAACTAGGTCCGTACAATGCAAGATTTATTGGTCACTTCGCTTAAGAAATAAAATAAACAACAGAATGTAGTAGTATATAGACAGAAAGAAGCTGTCAGCATGCACTCACACATAGACGGGCTGTAGCTGTAAGTGAGACGGCTTGGACTGTGTAGGCGTAGTCTGCTGGTGCGGCAGGCTGTTGAACCCCCCAATAAAATCAACTGAAAGAGAAGCAGTCAGCCAATCATTGATTTCCCTGAGGTATTCACCAAAACACAAGATGCATGCCATGCATGGGACTTGTATAGGCACTGCTGTATGCAGCGTATGTGAACAGAAACTGAAGACTAGCAGGCAAACTTATTGCAGCAAAAAGCACATTGAGTGACGTCTGGTTTGTTATTTACAGTTTGACTGCTGATCAGCATTCAAGATTGTTTTAGTTGCTACAAATGATTAAGTAACACCTCTGCGTATTAATAGATGACGCAAGCATCAGTTTTATTGCAATATTCCCAAAAATATGTAAAATGAGCAATTTCAAAGCGCACCAATGAAAAATTAATTTATTTAATAATTTTTACTGTTATTCACAAAAAATGATCAGTGTTATGACTTGAAACTATAGCGCCATCTGTAAAGAAAAAAACTAAAGCTCAAAACGCAAAGAAGAAGAAAGAAGCCAACAAAGAATGACTAATGCATTACAAGTCAAATAGAACTAGGAATGAGGAATGCTCACATGAGTCGTCTTCCTCTGTAAAAATGTAGATCACATAGAAAGCGGATGCGAAGCCCATTATCTGAAACAGAAATTGTGCGCACTGTAAATGGTTCACACAAACTCAAAAATGTAACATTACAGCAATTTACGGGCAAAAACGTCGGTCATAAAAAATACCAGTGAGTCCAATCCACCAAATCTTGGCCGGCATGTTTCTAAAATAAGAAATCCACTAATTCATAAATTTAGAAAAAAATCTGTGCAAAGTTACTCAACGCGCTTCAAATTTAATGGAGAAAATCACACAGAATACGCCTTTATTTTAAAAGAAAAAAGAGATATTAAGTCACCATTGAAATTTAAATTCTGCATTTTCTCACTAAATGAGATTGAAAAATGGATGAAAAGGAATCAAAATGACTGACTCACGGCTAGCACACACTGAATGGAGGCGTGCAGTACTTCAACGTAGTAGTACTGCAGCAAGCACCCCTCCACGCACCCCCCCTCTCGCGTGCTTACCCCCCTCGATCCCCCTGACCCCCCTCCAGTCCCTTGACTCCCCGCAACCCCGTCGGCGCAAGAGGCGTTCGATACCCGGCAGCCGAGGCCGTGATCGAACCACCAGCTCTTGTTGTCTGTGCCCAGGTTGAGCGCCGACCCGTCCTGGGTACAGAACATAACATAGGGCTGGTAATATAAACTGTCCACACCATCTGTATCATCTGCAATAACGTCATCCACCATCTTATAAAAGGTTCTTCTTTTGTTTTCAAGCATGATGACAGACGCATACAAGTTACAACTATTGTGACCCTGGGCACTGTTACAGTCAGCGGATTATAATTATGGTTACTTCACTGATCCGTATTTTATCCACCAGAATCATACTTATACTATATACAGTATTCAGTCCGATTAGATATTGCCCCATGCTACAAGACCAGGGCTAATGCTAACCATATCCTATTGTCTAGGATAGCCTAGAAATTGGGCAGAACCAAAGGGTTTACCAAAAAACAAATTATATTTCTCAGAAACTGTTCAACAAAAGCGTTTCAACTGTAATCAAAACTTAGTGAGCTGATGAAATTTAATGATATATCTCAAACAGTGGGTGGTAGTTCTTACCCGCCTCAGGATGCCGACCTCTAGATAGAAGCAGATGATAAATGTGTTCCACCCGAGCCACACGATACACCACACTGTGTACTACACACACACATACACCCACACTATGCACCACACTGTGTACTACACACACACACACACCCACACTATGCACCACACTGTGTACTACACACACACACACACACCCACACTATGCACCACACTGTGTACTACACACACACACACCCACACTATGCACCACACTGTGTACTACACACACATACACACACCCACACTATGCACCACACTGCGTACTACACACACACAAAGCAAAATTGAATTATATATGTTTCACAGGTAGGCTAATATATAATCGTCGCATACCATGATGTCGTAAAACAAGAGTAAGGGTAAATGGACAACTTGTAATTTGTGCTTATTCCATGATTCAAAAATTACTCTCCCTGTTAAAGCAATTGGACTGCATTCTAGGCACAATGAAACGAGCGGGAGGCATCTAGCGCGGCCAGTTAATAATATTGACATAAACCGACCACAAAAGCTCTGTATAGGATACTAATAACCAACAGTCACTACACAGTCCAGACCTTAGAAACTATAATAAATTTAGTCATTAGAGAGTTAACAGTGGCTGTAAGCCCTGTCAACCTACACCAACCCCGCTCATCAAGGACTTACGATGTAGCCGGTCATTGTAATAACCAATGCCAGTTTGTATTTCGACAAACAACTGCAATGGAGAGGTATGTAACGCATAATAATTTTCGATACTGGTAACTATCGGGAACTTTTGTGACACATTTAAAAAATAAAAAGCACAAAGCGGCACACCGAGTGACATTATTCATGTTCTAAAAGAGTTTAAAGCATGAAATTGGAACTGCAGCGATCAGTGCTGATAAATTGGAATGGTGATTAAAGGATAACAAGTCTGTCAAAACTCACAGAGCTAATCAAACTCACCCAAAACAACAAAACAATATCCGCTCACAGTGAAGGAGGACAGGGTACTGCTAGAGCTAGTTACACTGAGTCATAGCTTCAGATAACGACCTTTCATGCTTGCACTCAGCTTGCAACTCTGATATCAAACTCCAGGGCCGGTGCACCAAATGCTCCATCGAAATTCTGTTTTAAAATCTGAGTTATCTTTGGCTATAATAAATTATTTGTGCCATATTTCACATTATTGAAGCACATATTAATATTTTTAGGATCAAACATAGGTGTACAAGTACTCTAGTAAGATATCATACGTACATGTTCAGGATCAAACATAGGTGTACAAGTACTCTAGTAAGATATCATACGTACATGTTCAGGATCAAACATAGGTGTACAAGTACTCTAGCAAGATATCATACATGCATGTTTAGGATCAAACATAGGCCTACAAATAATACCTTGAAGCACTGCATGCCGTTTTACTGAATTGCTTTAAATTTTCTGGGGGGAGGCCTGACTTTAAAGCTTTGTTTGTTTACCCTACTCTACCCCCTCCACTCCTGAATTTGCTGCAACACTGTTGCACCCCTCACAGCTGATATTGCATCAGCTCCGAACGGTAGGTCTACTGCAACAGTCGGCTAGCCGGTGGTAATCTGTTCTGTATATCAACACTGGTCTAACAGACTCGATCCTGATGTAATTATTTGCGACTGTATGCGCGCTGCCGCGGAACGCCCTGAACTAAAACTAACAACCTGCACTCAGCGGAGGCCAAGGTCAATACATGAAGGAATCCATAGGACCAAAATAATTCCTCACTGCCTGCTGTAATGGTAAAAAGAGATGGCTTGCAAGGAAAAGCTTTAGGTAAAACTGTACCATAGCTCCACTATAATCAGAAAGATCAAATTACATTAATTATGATAGTGAAAAAGGATTAGGATCGCAGTCCAGAGCTCCCCGGGCGCGGTCATCACCTACATGTAGTACCTATCAATATGACGAACAGGGGCCGGTACCACCAGTTACTAACACCTCGGTAGTAACGTCACTGGTACCCACCGCTGTGACGTCAATGGTACTCACCGCCATGACCACTTTGGGCCGGTACCTATCAGTGATGACGTCGCTGGTACCCACCGCTGTGACGTCAGTGGTACCCACCGCTGTGACGTCATTGGTACCCACCTCTATGACATCAGTGGTACCCACCGCTATGACATCAGTGGTACCCACCGCTATGACATCAGTGGTACCCACCGCTATGACATTAGTGGTACCCACCGCTATGACATCAGTGGTACCCACCGCTATGACATCAGTGGTACCCACCGCTATGACGGCCTTGGGCCGGTACTGCCAGCTGCCAAACACCCCGACGATAGCGAGGAGGATCTGAAAGAAGTTGAGGATGATGGGCGTCCACATGAGTCCGAGGAAGTCGAATACCTGCCGCTCCACCACCGCCACCTAGCGGGTGAACACAACAACGATGTATATAGTGCACCGAGTACTCTGAGCACAGAGGCACAGGTTTACCACTCGGCGTCTGCGGACGCTTAAACGGACTGTAAACTCAATCATTCTATTTTGATAACAATATCTATTCACCACAAAGCAGAAAACATGAAAGAAGGTATTTTGAAACTTAATGAACAAGCAGTCCAAGTCAGACAATAGAATGCGGTGCAAGGTCATATAAAATACATTTCTTTGTCCCCACACAGGCCTCAGATTGAACTTAGTTTCAACTTGAAACCTGACTGAACATTTCATCCCAAGGTTTATTAAGGCCAGGCACTAAATTAGCTATTTTTTATCCAAGAAGTCTGCTGCAGAATAGCCCAGAGATTAGCCAATAGCTATATGCTGCGAGAGCAGCTGCTACAGACGTCCATTCCATAAGCTGACCTCGGTGTTCTCCCAAAAATGAGTTTTAATCCAACGCCCCTGGTGCCAACCCCGGGTCGCGATCCTCGTGACTCAAGGGCCTACGTCTGATGAGAATATTCAGCGATAAAACCGCTGATCCCCCAGGCTGACAGCCTGCCATCCCTCCCGGTCCATCTTGAACCATTCCACCAACATATCCCCCAGGCTGACAACCCTCTACCTCTCCCGGTCCATCTTGAACCGTTCCACCTAAATGTGCATCCGGCACACGCCACCCGGCGCGGTTTGATTTACCTAGCTGCACCGAGGGGGAGTGCGCGGTTTAATAATGGTCAAACAATAAAACGAGGCACAGCTAATGAACACCAGCCCTGAGGTCCCTGGGGGTCGGGGGGGGGGTAGAAGGAAGTAGAGGGGGGTCGATGTCTTTATTTCACACAGTTTCTCCTGCGCTCTGAACGCTGTCTGAGCGCCCCCGCTGGTAAATAGGTGCAGATGTGGGGCGTCCGGTCTGAGATATGGACAGATAATAGGCACACAGACGCCGCCGAGGCACCACCCACAAATGTCAGGTCCGCAGAAGAAAGAAAAAACAGCTCTCCAAATCAAAATCTTTGTGAAAGGCCAGGCATTTTTAATGCTACTGTGTTGGAGAGCACGAACCACTCAACTGAAAGCATTTCTAAATGAAAGAAAGCATATTACATGAAACCAGGCAAGATTAAAGTGCACAGAGAGAAGCAGAGTGTCCAACGACAAGCGTTCTGGATCAAACGTCCACTGGTTATGTAAACACAGCCAGGTTTAACTTGAAAGTGAACAAAACCAGAGTCTTTTAAGTCAAGTGACCCTTGTCCGCCGAGAGGCAAAGCGACTAAAAGATACAAGTTGCACTAAATCAGTTTGTTGAGTGAACCATGGATACTGTAGTGAATACTAGTTACAAGATTTGTTTTGATCTTCGAACAAGCTTGGACTATGTAGACCTCTGGCAATAAAAAACAATCTGTCATAGAAAAAATTTGCTGAAAAAATGTTATTGGGTTATTGAAGCATCGCAGGGAGTGTGACAGTGCTAACCATGCAAAACCAATTTGTATGGCTAGCACTGGCAGATGTAACATGTAAGGGGGCATCAGCGGTTTTGACCACAAAAAGATAAAAACACACCTAGAGATCATGAGATCGTGGGCTGACTGTAACAGCGCACCATTTCAATTTTTTGGACGTATGGACTTCTATATAGCAGAATTTTCTTCAGAATGAGATCTATCAAGCTAAAACGCACGATCTCGTGAAAGAATAACCTAAAAGGTCAAAAAATAGGAAAATAAAAGCATGTCTGCATTAGCAAACAGGTTTTGTTGACAGCAACAATGCACCATTTACGATGGTGCATTGTAAACTTGCTGAAGAGTCAACTATGCAAAGCAACAAAGCACTTTTGTTGCTTTGCGAATTGTGTATAATTAAATTACGTACAAAGCACCAAAGCCACACAAGCCGCATTGCAGATTGTGCGACTTTAGCAAAGCCGCTTTGCGGCTTGTGCGGCTTTGGAGGAAAGAACAGAAAAAAACACAACCAAATAACTTAAAACATGAATATCTCCGTTGGAGGTTTTTCTCGGATGGTGCGTTGTTGCAGTCAGCCCACAAGATATAGCCTAACATATGACTAGCATTGGTGTAGGTAGCCTTCAGAACTGTGGTTAGCTTCACGCAGCATTTTTGAGTAGTCAGAGCAGTCTGCATCCTGTGTTACTTGCTCGCTAGATGACGCGGCGGCGCTCATCAGTCGTCATCAGGCGACGACACTAACGCTAATCTAACACCATTCATTCCACAGACGCCACCAATACAGTATCGTCTCTGAACGACGCTTGAATACATGCTATACTGAACCCGGACCCAGCCATACCAACCAGCGCGTGAACCATGCTGCTCAATGCTAGGACGTCGTGCAATAGGCCACATGATAGCCTGCTCTAGACAATCCAGCAACCATTCAATGGCCGATCACAAATTTTGAGACAAAGAGGATCAGCGATTTTTTTTTTTGTTGGGGGGGGAAGGAATTCGACTTCAGAAAACCCTCTATCGAGATAGTGACAGATTTTTCCCCGTGACAAGTAGCCTAACTACCAACAATTTTCCAGGGGGGCATTGGATTGAGAAGGCACTGCAGTTGATTTATTCATTGAATAATCTACAGATATAAAAAAATTATGGCTACCTAAGTTCTAGTTAAACTTCTTACCCTAAATCAGCAGAATAACTACAGCTGGTAACAACACAGTGACTGGTACATCAGGGGGGGGAAGGAGAATGGTGAGACAAACTCATGATCGACAGAGGCTGCTGCTGGCTGCCACTTGACTCTGGAGTCGGGACGCCTACCAGCTATACAACACAAGGAAAGCATCTGGGGGGGGGGGTGGAGGGGGAGGGTGGAGGGGGAGGGTGGAGGGGGGGGAGGGGGTGGGTGGAGGGGGGGGTGGAGGGGGGGGGTGGAGGAGGGGGGGGTTGGAGGAGGGGCGGTAGTCTGTAGAATGAAGAAGCTGATTACTTGAAAACATTAACTAGGCCTTGGCCTCTTTAAAGTTAACACTTTCATAAAAGTAAAGGAATCTCACTTTAAAAGATCAAGCCCATTCGATTCTGAAATTAAAATTGTCATGCGAAAAAGGATCTAGCAAAAAAAGCCCCTCTACGCTAATTTTACCCCCGCCTCCCTCCCCCAAACCCTGACACAGAAACTCTCAGGTCCTCAGACGCTAAACAGCTGCCGAGTTGCTGGAACGATAAAAAACAGCGCTCCGCCAGACAAAGAACCAGACGAGAGGGAGCAAGAAAGAGTGTCAGTGGCACACATGTTGCAGGCGCTGACAGCCGTCGCCCCATAAACAGGCGTTATGACATCTGGGAGACGCTATAAAATCCTTCTTCTCCTCTCCAGTTATTTTCGAATCATCGCTGCAATAGTGCAGGGGTTCTATTCCAAAGAAGTTCAAAGAGCTCACAGCAGCATTAGGCCTACATTGTTCTACCGACACCTTGCCTAATAACTAATAACGGATGTTTCATGTAGGTTGGATATAAGCACCCTTGTGATCAACATTAATTCACACGCGTCCTCGATTTACATTGACAAGATCTACAATAAATAGTAGCCTACATCCCGCCTAGTACAATGCTATAGATCCTGAAATGCAATCGAATAGATCCGGTCTATAATTTTCTGATTATGTGTTCTATGGATCAGACTTGCTGCTCAATCTATTGATCGATTAACCATTTAATGCATGACATTGTAGAACCCTACAACGCGTATTATGAATGGTGTAAATCTGTAATTAATTGTCCTATCGTAGTCATTACTGCGAGATATAAATGATGGAGTGTAGGCCTACGACAGAATTCAATCGATGTAGGTAGGGCTTAACATTAGGATAGTCCGTAATAATTCCTCAAACAATCCTTACATCATTGCAGTCAGCGTATTCTATGAAAAATGTCACCATTTGAATCACGATGATGTGTGGTGCAAGGGATTACATCATTCTTCTAGTCACAGCAGGAGATGAAGAAGCTCTAAATGCACGTGACGCATCAGGGCTATGCGATTTATAGGCCCAAGTAATACTAAAATATACGTCATATAGCTTCGCTATAATCTGCGCTTTAACTAAATATTGCATGAGTAAATAAATGCGTTAATGCCAATAAATATCAAATACGGAACTGATTCAATTTCTGCAGAATGATTTCAAATCTTGATACCCTTGCGACTGGCTCAGTGATATCAATATTTTAGTGATCATTGCAACAGCACTGATGTCAAATATTAAGTCCAGCGACAACAATTCTCTGTTCAACGCCCGTTTCATAGGCCTGAACAACAATCCAACAACTAGCACGCTACAGTCAGCCGGCCTGACGCTTTAGCGTCAGGCCGGTCAGGTCGAGCCAGTCAGGCTTGCTGACCTCGGGGTCAAGGGTTCAAATCTCAACGAGCGCATACTTTATTCCACCAATCGGCATGCTTCATTCCTAACTCCCCCTCACCCCCTCCATCCTACCCCGCCTATCGAGCGCTTAGGCGATGATCACATCGTCAGACACACTAGGGTTCAAGTCTGGTGAGACAAATTGATAATTTGGAGTGGGAGCAATAATTCCAAGAGATCTGAGCTTTCGCTGAAATAATCTTGTGTGTGCTATCAAGGGGGTTCACAAGTGTTCACAATGAATCTGTCTTCTCAACCACCAGGCTTGAAAAAACAACGCACCTGCATCCGCTCTTATACCTTACATTTTATTATAGGGTATATTAACAAATGTTGAATACAAGGCATTGACAAAATCATTTCTCTTCCATTTCATCTGAATGTTAATATCAGCAAGACACAACTGCGATATTAGGATGCGGTACATCTTGCTATGTTGTATCGTTCTTTTTCTAAGAATCTAAGGTTAACACAACACATAATGTAGGCCTATATTATATAGCTTTACAATGCAAGCAACGCGCCACATTTACATACCTATACAATACATGATAACATAGGCTCACGATTCCTAGATACCATGTGCTACAACTTATGCCAGTTGAAAATAGGCTTAGATCTCTTCGTTTTTTCGTTTTTTTGTTGCACACTGGGTCATTTTTAGAATTCAAATGTGTGTTAAGATTTTACACTGCTGGACTATGTCTGTTATTTTTAGAACACCCATTCCTGTCACGGTTTCAGGGCATGCCGTCGAACTATTTCCAGCAAGGGCGTCATGCAGCGAGAACGGATTGGAGCGGACAGGCAGCCTGGGCCCACGGGACCCATGCATCCCCGGTATACCTGCCCCCCCCCTCTTCTGCCAACCCTGCGCCGGCTAGACAGCGCTGAGTCGGGCCGCTGTGATGCAACGAATGGATTTGAACATGATGAACAGTACTCTGCTATCGATAGCCTGAGCAAGAGAGTAAGGGGTCAAGGACTTTTGTTAGACTTCTGAGTGTAGGCCTGCGGCCGTCATTGTGTAATGTCTACCGTGACTTAACCTTACGAACATAGCAGGTAGCGTAGCTGTGTCCTAGGTAGACCTAGCATGGGTAGTCGAACATAATAATATACTAATTTCAACGGACAACCCAGCCCCCCCCCCCCCTGTTGACAACTAGATGAAAGGCTCAGAACACCAGGATCAGGTGCTTGTGGTAACTCCTAGGCTCGCGTTGATATGATAGAATCAGCAACAGTATGAGCAGCTGCTGAACAACAGTCTACAATGGCTTGCAGTTTGATTACTGAACACTCATCTATTGGCTGTGGACCACCCTTCACAATTAAGCCAGTAACTTACGCCTACCGCAGGTCTATAGTTCTAGAAGCATTCGTTTCAAATAGAGTCTATAAATATATTGCACATTATTTAAAATTTCAGAAACACAGCATGAAAATATAATCCGACATAGTACACATCTGTAAACACATCAGAGTCTAGTTTGCTTTGTAATACGAGTAGCATACAAAACCGAAGTTTCGCTCAACTTAAACGCATGCACTGACATGCATTGCAGGAAAAAGATTTGAAAAGAGCGAAGAATTAAAAGAGGCTTTTGCCAAAAGAAGACTTAGGCTCAACTCCAACTTACCAGTTGTATAACACAGATTGTGATGAGAAGACATCGTCCCGTGGCACAGCTCATCCTCAAGCTGCTAATCTCCGCAACGTGTGCCTCTAGGCTTGTAACGCGTGCAGCCCGTCAGTATCTCAGACTCTAATCAGAGCTGCGATAACCTCTCCTCACCTACTCGCATCCGGGTGAATACTGTCACTGTCATGTTGTCGGTTCACTCGCTAACAACATGCTGCGGACAGCAAGTTTAATCAAACTGAATTACCTAAATATCACCGTTTGGTCCTCTGTAGGCCGAGCTATGGGCCAAACTGTAAGCTAAACACTAGTCCTACGGTTACAGCCGAGGGTCGAGGTTGGGCTTCAATCTACACTGTAGGTATAGGGTCGATGAATAGAAGGGCACCACTCGACCCCGCTGGGTAAATAACACGCTAAATCCGCGCTAATAGACACTTGATTCGCGAGCGCAGGCTGCTGCTAGCCTGGACCTGTGCTGTAGAAGAGCACACGTTGTACACTGAACTGCGTGCAGCAGCGCGCTGATAGCCGTGGCTACTAAATCAACCTGGTCAAAGTTCAGCGTTCAGCGCCTTCAGCAGACGCTTGCACTGAACGCAGCT
This sequence comes from Chamaedrilus cognettii, assembly GCA_034695025.1. Lineage (NCBI taxonomy): Eukaryota > Metazoa > Annelida > Clitellata > Enchytraeida > Enchytraeidae > Chamaedrilus > Chamaedrilus cognettii. The sequence continues at coordinate 2,986 of JAQIWG010001593.1, read as the reverse complement.
GGCTGATAACAGCAGCAGCTGCGCAGCAGTACTGCTGCAGCAGTTGAAGCAGGAGTTCTGCCGCCGCTATTGCATGCTGCAGCGGTAGCAGTTGCTTGCTGTAGCGGCTGCAGCTGCTTGTACTGCTGAAGCTGCTGAAACCGTTTCTGCTGCGGATGCTGATGCTATTGCCTGCAGTAGCAGTCGGAGACTCAGAGCCGCCCCATAGTGCTTCAGGACACACGACTGTGACAGCAAGCTAGCGCGGTGCATCACGCGCTGGGCGCCTACGTGGATTCTGAACAAGGAGGAGATTGCGTGATTCGCAGACATTAGAATATAAAACGAAACCGTAGTACATAGGCCGTCACAATGTTTCCAAAATGCGTAGCTTATAATGCCAGCAGGCTATCGTGCTATCTGCTGCGAAGCCACTGTGTCAGACATAGACCGACACGACCGGCCTTGACGACAACGATATTAACCACGGTGTAACACGATCATTATCCCTGCAGCGTTCAAGCCTACACGCATACGTGCTATGGGCTCGGTGTATCAAGGTTGCATATCGTGCTAGTAAGTCGGGCACCACCGTACTTATGCCGTGCGCACTTAACGTTAGTCATACCCAATGGCATCACATGACTCGATCAGCATTTGCAGTAGCATTCTGCAGTAGCTGCTGCTGCTGATGCTGCTGCTGCTGCTTCTCCCATGCAAACAGTCAGCTAACACAGAGTGCAAACGTGCCGTTCTCAAAGGTCAGAACGTGCCAGGCTGTGTCGCTCTAATTACCATGCACGATCTCTTTACTAGTTTTAGTGCTGTAATGACTGATCGTCATTATAGCAGTGATGACTGCAGTTTTTTTTTCTTAAGCTGAAAGATGAATTGTAGACTTGTCTGAATTATAGGCCTATCTCTCTTTTATGAAAGATGAATGGTCATTTTTTGTTACCTAGTCCTAGGCCTACTTCGTGTCCATGGATTTGCGCCGTATAGGCGTACGCAAGCTACTGCCTTCCGACGGGTTTTTTCAGTTTTCTTTCACTGAAGGCTTGTTTTTCCACTCAACCGTTGTATTGACTGCGCTTTATGTCGATTCGCTAATACAAGATGCTACTGCTACCATACTTTGATTTCTTTGATTCACGCTCTTGAATTAGCCTACCAGAGCTATCTCGTCAGACCTTTAACTTAGTCTGACAATATTCGGCTGAACTAAAGCGAACTAAAGCGTTCGTACGATTGCGATATTGCTGTGCTGGCGTCTACCGAATGCTCAATAACAACCATAGTGGTACGCAGTATTGAAGCCTTTTGGTCGCACAGTCAAGTCGTGTCTCGTTGGTTTGCTAATAGCTACTGCAGTACATGCTCTATTATTTGATCTCATTGAGCAGTGAGCGCTAACCTGTTATACTAGGCCTGTTTAGCAAGCGCCAGGTCTGCGTGTCTATTTTGTTTCAACCTTCCGCGCTGTGAACACGGCATAGTTCACAGACAAACGAACAAACTGACAAAAAGAAAGTTTTGTCCAGCATCACATAATAATTCATAAGTATAATAAAAATAATGCATAGGCAATAATCCAAGAAGCATCCAGTGCTTCAGTCATCCCTGTAGACCGGGGTGAAAACATAATTGATCTGCAGCCCAGAGTTCTCCGTGCCAGTTGCAATAGGCTACCAAAGAAGCGGGGAGCAATTCTTAATTTGGACTGTAATAGTCTTCTTTACTAGTAACTTACTACACACGGATTCTTAAACCCCCAAAACCATCCCCCTCCTACCTACTTTAATTCCAACAGCGCAAGCCAATCGCTAAACAATCATACACACCAGGCTGAACAAAGCGCCATCACCATCAAACATTCTCTATCACAAGCGTTACAATCACAGAGCTCCAAACCCAAACAAACACTCCCCTCCACTCCATAGTTTTTCTTCCCGTCCCTCCCCGTGCCCCCCCGTCCCCTCCCCATGCCCCCCCCGCCCCCCCCGCCGCCGCCTGCCTGCTCACAATCCGCTCCTCAGGCGCGTGGTGGTGCAGCAGGGCGTCAGCCACCACCCCCCCGCCCCCTCCGGGTGCTGCGGCACCCCCCCGGGGGGACGGCGCACCCCCGGGGGGGCATCGGGTCCGGTCGACCCACCACTTGCGGTAGAGGCGGTCGAGGTCCCCGTCGAGGCGCAGCAGGGCCACGGCGCGGTTGAAGTACTGGACGAGGTGCGACCCCTTCTGGAACACGAGGCCCAGACCCTCCCTACACAGCGGTGCAAACATACATCAGAAGAGTTAAACCTTGCAGTAATGACAAACTAACTGTAATAATTAGTTAAGCCGAGAATTAACTTAAGGAACTGTTTCACGTAAGATGGTTGATTATAACAATAGGCGATGGGTGAAGTCCACGGCATTGCTGACGCAATGTGTTGATTGCACAAACTGGTCCCATATAACGTCATATAATTATTACAGTAAACTTATATAGCCTGATTCAAAGATCTAAAGAATCACTTAGGAATGTCGATATTTTAAAGGGTCCAATAATGAAACCTTTTGCATGGGATTGGATTAGGCATTTTCATAGTGATGTCTACTCTAACTTAGTTACTACATTTATTTTTCATACTGTGAATACGAATATGGTAGTTATGCATTGTGATGAATAAATGGGAAACAACACCACACTGAAGCCTACTGCATGAGGAAGCGGTCGAGGGTGACGAGGTCGCAGGGGGGTCGCTGCACCAAGTACGCTGCTATCTCACTCGGCAGCACAAACGCGTACTCCCCCCTCCGCGCCAGCGCCACACCCTCCTCGTTCGTGTCCGTGAAATTGACGAATATCTCCCTCCCCCCGTGACCCCCCGTTTGACCCCCTTGAGCCGGGCCAGACTGATGAGTTCTATCTGGGGCACGTTCGACGATATTCAGCGCGTCATCGTCCATGTTTTGTTCTGTCCACCCCTCATTGCCCCACCGGTCGATTTCAACATCGCGGTGC